>CANNZV010002752.1:0-85694 GCA_947561585.1 Caprella mutica | reverse complement strand
TATCGAACGAGCTATCGAACCATTGGGAAGGGGAGATGTTTGCCAGTTGGTTCCATCAAACTCTAAAAGCCCTTTATTATTTCCAAAATATAACACACCTCTATCATCTTGTTGGATTGCCCAATTCTGAGTACCTGCTTGGTAAGCAGTCCGTGAAAAGTTAATAATTGATGGAGAACCTACTCTTTGAGGCTGGCCATTTACAATCGAAAAACAGAGAAAAATTAATGCAATAATAATAAAAGGAGTTTTTTTCATAGGGTTTGTTTTGGATATAAAAACAGAATATAATTCATGTATGATGTACTGCAAAGTACAATAAATAATTTCAAAACTCCTTTAAAACAAAGGATTTGTCAAAATGTTGAGCAAATAGAAAATAAAATGATGTAGTAGTGATGTATGCCTAAAGCAAAAGATGTAAACAAGATGTAGACAAATAATATAGTAACAGTTAATTCAACTATAAATTTGTTTATCTTGTTTTTTCAAAATATAAATAATCGAAATGAAAAGAATCAACCAAATAATCCTTCTTTGTTTTTCACTATCACTTTATTTCATTTCAGGCTGCAAAGAAGCCAAAGATCTTGGGGAATGTAAATGGCCAGAATCAATTGATAATTACCAAATGGTATGGAGTGATGAATTTGATGGATCTACCATTGATGAGTCAAAATGGTCTTACGACTTAGGAGATGGTTGTCAGATTAGTGATAACTTATGCGGATGGGGAAATAACGAATTAGAATATTATACTTCACGCCCTGAGAATTCTTACATCAATGATGGCAACTTAGTAATCGAAGCCAAAAGGGAATCTCCTTTTTATCTAGGGCAGCATCAATACACTTCTGCTCGAATGGTTACAAAGAATAAAGGTGATTGGAAATATGGACGAGTCGATGTTCGTGCCAAGATGCCAATTGGACAAGGACTTTGGCCAGCTATATGGATGTTGCCTACTGACACCCTTTATGGTGGATGGCCTAAAAGTGGAGAGATTGACATCATGGAATACCTTGGACATGAACCAGAAAAAATCTTAGGAACGATTCATTATGGACATGATTATTGGAGATTCAATAGTCAGAGCTTGGAATTAGAATCAGGAAATTTTGCCGATGAGTTTCACGTATTTACGGTGTTATGGAATGAAGACTGTATCCAATTCCAGATGGATGGGATCAATGTGGGAGAACCAAATACTCGTTCTACACTATTGCCAACGACTTATCCTTTCGACCAGAAATTTCACTTGATATTAAATGTAGCAGTAGGCGGCAACCTTCCAGGGCCACCAAATTCAGCTACTACTTTTCCACAAAAAATGGAAGTGGATTATGTAAGAGTTTATCAAGAGAAGTAATTCTATCTTTTTCGATGACCATATAAAATTATTTTGAACCTCGTTTTTTAATATTTTAATTATGACAAAACCAACGATTACCTATCTTTTTTATTTAAAAATATTTGCTTTAATATTTTTGATTTCATGTGTTAAAAATGCAAACGACTCTTCGGAATCCGTTATTCCAGCAGCAGTTAAGAAAATTCCCTCTGTTACTATTCAAGCTGAAGATTTTTTAGAATCAAATGGCAATATAAACAAGGAAGAAGGAAAACATATTTCAACTTCTTCTGACGAATCTTGGGTTTCTTTTGATATAAATATTCCAGTTGCAGGTCGGTATAAATTTGAATTAAGTGCTGCGGCTGAGGCAGATGGTGCGACAGCTTGGATGGAGGATTACATTGATAATAAGGATGGACGTACTTATAATGTCACCAGTACTGTTCCTGTTTCTAAAAACAATACATTTACAATTTCAAGTAAAGATGGTAGCCCTTTTAACAAAGGTCTCCACAAAATGAAATTACACCTCAAAGGAGAAAATGTTAAAGTGGATTGGTTTAAGTTTTCTTTAATGAAAGAGCACCAACTTACTCCTAAAAAAATGACTCAAAAAACTGACGGAAAAGAATGGAAAGTAGTTTGGTCTGATGAATTTGATGGAGAAGGAATGCCTGATACTACCAAGTGGCTTTTTGATATCGGAGACTGGGGATGGGGAAATAATGAATTACAATATTATACTGAGAATCGACTTAAAAATGCTCGCCAAGAGAATGGAAATCTTATCATAGAATCTCATAAAAATGATATGAACTCTCCTTGGACTTCTGCTCGATTAACAACGAGAGGCAAGGTGACTTTTTTATATGGACGTATTGAGATTCGTGCAAAAGTTCCAGTTCACCGTGGAAACTGGGCGGCTGGATGGACATTGGGAGATGATTATGTAGATGAGATATCATGGCCTTATTGTGGAGAAATTGATATTCTAGAAAGTGTAGGATATGAAATGGATGATGTAACAGGTGATGGAAAAGCTCATGCTTCCACTCATAATGGAGCCTATTATTTCAAACTAGGAAATCATCAAACAGGGATTATTGATGTGAAAAATATGAATAAAGAATTTCATACTTACGCCATAGATTGGGGCCCAGAAAGTATGACAGCATCAGTTGATGGTATAGATTACTTTACTTATACTGATGATAAAAAACCATTGGCTTGGCCTTTTGATAAGTATCAAAATATTATCCTTAACCTCGCTATGGGCGGCGGCTGGGGAGGCGCTAAAGGCATGGATGAAACTATGACTTCACAGCAATTTATTGTAGATTATGTTCGAGTTTATGAAAAACAGTAATACTCTAATCTTTTCAAAATAGTCTAAAAAACAAAATGCTTTTTCATTTAAAATGAAAAAGCATTTTGTTTTTTCCAATTATAAATATTGTATATTTTTTTAATACAAAAAAGCCGATAAATTTTGTTATGTTAAACAGATTGTGTTTCTAAAAAAATTTAAAACATTCCATACCTCCAAAATTAACAGCCTCCAAAGAATTTTGATTTATCCTACCTTCTTTTTACATTTGACTACGTGTACCACAATAAATTGCCATACTATGATTAAAAACAACTACACATGGAAACCAATCCTCAACTCGAATTAGCCTTTGATTTTGTTCAACTAACGAATAAAAATATTTTTCTTACTGGAAAAGCTGGTACTGGAAAAACAACATTTTTACATCGTGTTCAAGCCGAAATTATTAAAAGAACTGTCGTTGTCGCACCCACAGGTGTTGCCGCCATCAATGCACGAGGCATGACGATTCACTCTTTTTTCCAAATGCCTTTCGGGCCATTTCTACCTGGAAATGAACGCAATGAAAATCATCAAAGAAAATTTTCTCGAAAAAAAATTAAACTCATCAAAAGTTTAGATCTACTCATCATCGACGAAATCAGTATGGTTCGATCTGATTTGTTGGATGGAATAGATAGTGTCTTACGTCGGTACAAAAATCCATTAGAACCATTTGGAGGAGTACAGCTTTTGATGATTGGAGATCTACATCAATTACCGCCTGTCGTCAAACAAGATGAATGGCGAATGTTGGCTCCACATTATAAAACACCTTATTTTTTTGGAAGCAACGCCTTGCAAAAAACACAACCGATTACCATTCAATTGACTCATATTTATCGGCAAGCCGATCAGGTTTTTATTGACTTACTCAACAAGGTTCGAGATAATCAACTTGACGAAGCGGTGTTGGAACAATTAAACAGTCGGTACATTGAAAATTTCAAACCAGCAGAAGACAACCCCTATATCACGCTCACTTCTCATAATTTTACTGCAAATAAAATTAACAATGAAAAACTAAAGGCACTTGCTGGAAAGTCATATGAATTTAAAGCAAAGGTGGAAGGTGATTTTCCCCAGCACGCCTACCCTACTCAAGAAGTTTTAGAATTTAAAGTTGGAGCGCAAGTTTTATTTATAAAAAATGATACGCACTCAGGAGAACGAAAATATTATAATGGTAAGATTGGAAAAATCACAAAAATTGAAGGTGGAGATATTTTTGTAAAATGTCCTGGTGATGTAGAATTAATTAAAGTAGGTAAAGTCGAATGGGAAAATGTAAAATATAATTTGAATGAAGGCAGCAAAGAAGTAGAAGAAAATGTGGTCGGTGTTTTTAGCCAACATCCATTGAAATTAGCTTGGGCAATCACCATTCATAAAAGCCAAGGACTTACTTTTGAACGAGCAATTATTGATGCGGAAGCTGCCTTTGCACATGGACAAGTTTATGTGGCATTGAGTCGATGCAAAACTTTTGAAGGCATTGTCCTTCTTTCCAAAATCAATTATTCAAGTGTCAAAACAGATTCTGTCGTTCAAAAATATTCAAAGGAAGCAGATCAAAATGCGCCTAATGCTGAAAAACTTCTTCAATCAAAAATTGCCTATCAGCAAAGTCTGATTCAAGAATTATTTAATTTTGAAAATAGTAAAAGAATTGTTCATCGAGTTCATAAAGTTTTTGCTGAAAATGAAAATACATTGACAACTGCTGCACTTGAAAAAGTGATTCTTTGGATTGAAGATGCCAAGAAAAATGTATTTTCAATTAGTGGAAAATTTCAAAATCAACTGCAAGGATTATTTTCCATAAATACATTACCTGAAGATCAAAAAGAAGTCCAAGAACGAATTCAAAAAGCAAGTGTTTACTTTTTGGAAAAAATTAATTCGCTGTACATTGATTTGAAAAAAATTCCAATTTTGACTGAAAATCAAAAATTGGAAAAGCTAGCAAAAGACAATTTAAAAAATTTAGAAAAAGAATTATTTATAAAAAAAGCTTGCCTTAACGCTTCACAAAAAGTGTTTTCCGCTGCTCATTATTTAAAATTAAAAGTGAACACGGAACTAGATTTTGAAAATACTAAAAGAACCAGTTCACGATCAAAATCCTCGACCTCCTATGGCATCCCTACTGATGCCCTTCATCCTGATTTATATATGCGAATTAAATACTGGAGGGATTTACATGCAGCGGACGAGGGAGTAAAACCATATCGAATAATTTCCATAAAAGCTATTACCGATTTGACTCATGTACTTCCTACGGATACCGCTACCCTACTCCATGTTTCAGGTATTGGAAAAAGTAAAGTGAAAAAATATGGTTTAGAAATTATTAAAATCGTAGAGGAATATTGTAAAGAAAAAGGGATCAAAAGTAATCTTTTGACACTTGATCCTGCACCTCCAAAAGTTCGAGTGGAAAAAGAATCTGATACGAAAAAAAAGAGTTTTGATTATTTTACTAGTGGAAAAACCATTGGCGAAATTGCAGCTATTCGAGGATTAGCACGAGGTACCATTGAAAGTCATTTATCCTATTATATAGGTGTAGGTGCACTCAATATTTTTGAAATTATTGATGAGGATAAGGTGAAACGAATGGAAGCTTTTTTTAAAGAAAATGATGATATCCCCCGATCTGAGGCAAAAGCAAAATTAGGCGTCGAATATAGTTATGGAGAAATAAATATGGTGAAAAAATATTTAAATAAAAAGTAATTTAACTAATCTGCATTTCGACTTTTGCAATATCCTTTTTTAATTGAAGAATGCAAGGGTTTATTAACCGATCCAAATTTTCATTATTCAACTCATTAATGATCCCTCGGCTTATTTCTGAAATAAAATTATATGAATCCTTTAAACCTATGGTATTGACTGTAGATTGAAACTTAAAGATATCATATTGAATCTTGTTTAAGTTGTCTTCTTTACTAGGATTAGTTAATAATTTAATTATGTTTTTAGCCTGATCTAAAAATATAACCATAAATTCTTCCATTAGATGGTAGCGTCCATTTAGATTATGATTTAAGATATCAAGCCAAGTCCAAGAATCTTTTGAGTCCAATACAACTTTAGTTAAAATTTTATCAGAGTAGTCTTTTGGTTCAAAAATTTGTTCTAATCCAGTTTTCAATTGTTTTAAGGAAAATGGTTTATTAAAATAACATTGAACATTTGCTAATTGTGCAGCTCTTGCTCCTCCCCTACTTGCTTTTGCGGTAGTGATAATCACGGCGGTATTTTGATTTACTGCTTTTTCATCGAGCCTTAATTCTAAAATATGACCCAACCCATCTCCATCAGGTAATACCACATCAGATAAAATACAATCATACTTTTGCTGCATTTTTTCCTTAGCCTCTTGAATAGATGAAGCCGTATCTAAATGTAATCCCCACAGTTTAAATATGCTTGTTAATAAAATGATATCCGCTCGATTATCCTCAATCATTAAAAATTTAAAGTTTTTCCAAAAAGCAGGAAAACTATTCCCTCTACTTGTTTTTGAAGAAGGTGAGGCCGTTTTTTCATCAAGCTGGGAATCCTGAGTATTATAAAAATCTTCTAATTGATCTTCATAAAGTAATTGGTCATTAATCTTTTTTTCTGTTCTAAGCGCAGCAATAGTTTGGGTTAGGCCTTTAATTTTTTTGTCCTTCTCCTTTAACTCTAGTTCAAGAGTAGCAGTATGTTTTTCTATTTTTTGAAATTCCTCTTTTAGTTGTTCTTTTAAATCTTGAGGAATAGAATAATTAGAAAGTACCTTATTCAATATATGATTTTTAGCTCCTATCATTGTTAAATTGCATTTGACTTTAGTGTAGTGTGATAGTTCTAGGTCTGCTATTAATATTCTATCACTATTTTAGGGTTTCAGATAGCCACATATGAGTAATTAAAAAATTCATTACTTATAAGTGTAATATATTATCTATCATAAAATATGCCTAAAATGAAAGGGAAGAGGGAAAAAAGGGAAGACGGATTTATGATTTAAGAAGTTTGACGAAAATCGGTGAATAGATCACTCACAATTATTTCGTCAAATTTCTTAAATCATAAATCCGTCTTCCCTTTTTTCCCTCTTCCCTTTCTAAACTTACTAGCTAATATTATTCACTCCAGGGCACCTTTTTCGAAGCATAATAATTCAAATCCATTGCTTCAAATCTCCCTTTCTGTTTTCCCAATCGAACTTTATACTCTTCCCAACTTCTGCCTGAATTAGGCGACCAACCAATCTCTGCATAACCTAATAATCTTGGAAAAACCATGTACTCTAATTCATCCATATTCGTAACCGTTTCCGTCCAAAGTGGGCATTCTATACCTAAAATATTTTCCTTTCCTACTCCATCAACATAATTCGCAGGATCCCAATCATATCCTGTATCAATTTCAATATACCCTGCCCAATGCAATCCTAATGTAGAAGTTGAATCATATTTCATATCCAAATATGCTTTTTTAGCAGGAGACATCACAACTTTTAAATTCTTAGCTGCCGCTGTTTTAGCATTCTCTTCTTCAGCCCAAAATTGAGCAATTGAGTTTGACTTTAAGTCAGCAGTTACAACTTCATCCCACCCCATCAATTGTTTTCCATGTTTTGCAACTATATCTTGAACCCTATTGACGAAATAAATATAATCGTCCTTTCTTGTTTCATGTGATTCATCACCACCGACATGAATATATGGACCTGGAGTCATTGCCACTAATTCCGAAATTACATCATCAATAAATTCATAAGTCGCCTCTCTTCTTGTACAAAATGAACTAAAACCAACTTCAATACCCGAATATAAATCTCTTGCTTTTCCATCGCAATTCAATTCCGCATACGAAGCCAATGCTGCATTGGTATGCCCTGGCATATCAATTTCGGGAACAATCGTAATATATCTTTCCAATGCGTAATTAACTATCTCCTTATAATCTTCTTGAGTGAAAAAACCTCCTTTTGTTCCTCCTACTTCAATGCTCCCTCCCATCGCAGTCAAATTAGGCCATTTCTTAATTTCAATTCTCCAACCTTGATCGTCCGTCAAATGGAGATGCATGATATTCATCTTATAACTTGCAATATAATCTATATGTGTTTTTACATCTTCTACTCCAAAAAAGTGTCGACTAACATCCAACATTGAGCCTCGATATTCATAAGTTGGATAATCGGTTATAGTACCTGATGCTATTTCCCATTCCATAGATTGAGCGGTATTTTTAACAATTGAGGCAGGCAATAATTGTTTGATCGTTTGGATACCTCTAAAAATTCCTACTGGTGCATTTGCTTCCAAATGCACTAAATCTTCAGTTATTTTTAACTGGTACCCTTCATCTCCCAGTTTTTCATTTTTAGTTATGGAAAAATAAAAATTACCAGTTGCAGGTGCTTTATCTGTGTTTTGTATTGGAAAATCAAAACCCGTTGCAGGTTTTAATTCACTTGCAAAAATCTCCCCTACCCTTTTCAATTCATCATTTCCATTAATGAAAATCTCAGTTGCAGAGGTTATTCTAAATGAACTACCTGTAGCATTTACGGAAACTGGTTTTGGAATTAGATTTTCTTTTAAAAGATCTTTAGGTGTTGCAGGTGCTTTTTTCTCACAAGAAAAAAACAATGTACACACGCACAAACTTAGAAGTAGTAAAAAATTAAATTGCTGATTTTTCATTTTGAATATTATTATTTATGAATTGTTTTAAAAAAAGAGGATGAGATAGTTCCCAATTACATTTTAGTTTGATTAAAATTCAAAGCCACAAGTCCGGTTATTGGTTTTGCTTCTTTTGCTTTAAAGGTAAAATAAAGATCATGAACCCCTTCTACATTTGGTAAATTAAAACTCATTCGACCAGCCCCTGTTTCTGTAATCCCAAAATCAAAAACCAATTGATGGATCGGTTCACTTTTTCTATCATCCAATCGAACATCCATAGTCCCACCACCCATAAATAGTCCTCCTTTAACAAAGTCAACTGATATTGATTTCACTCCTGTAAAGTCAATATCAGCATATTTCATAAAACCTTCCGCCTCACAAATCACAATATCAATAGGCTCATCAATCAATCCTTGCGCCATTTCAGGATCAACTGTAAATGGATTTGCTTTTTCACCTTCCGAAAACTCAAACTCCAACTCCATTGGTTCATCTAAGTTCTCTAATAAAATTTCTTTGATGAATCTATTTTCTTCAGGAGCTACATTTGCATTGTTATAATTAACACGTTCTTTTTTATTAGAAACATAATCGATACCGCCCCAAAGGTGGTTTAAAAAATGAGGCTCGGCAAAAACTTCATCTGTATGCCCTCTGCCAGTATACCATGAGCGTCCACCATCAAATTCATGGTACCATGCGATAGGATGATTTTCGCCATTCGTCCCACCTTCATATGATGATTCATCTAAGTTGAGAATAACATTGATATCTGGATTGATGTCTTTGTAATTATACCATTCATCTAAGCAATGCCATTTTTGAGGAAGACCTTTTGAAGAAATATGATCTGCTTGAACTACTTGAATATCAGCCTCTCGAACATTTGGATTATTAGGATGACTACTAAAATACGCACCTACTAATTTCCCATACCACTCCCATTTATATTCCGTATCGGCAGCAGCATGAATACCTACAAACCCTCCACCCGCTTGAATAAAACGATTGAATTCAATTTGTTGTGCATCATTTAAAATGTCACCCGTTGTATTAAGGAAAATGACAACGTTATATTTTTTTAAAGTTTTTTCTTTAAAAATTTCAGCATCTTCTGTTGCATCTACATCAAAGTCATACTTTTTCCCCAAGCCTTCTATGGCTTTGATTCCTGCCTCAATTGAACCGTGTCGAAATTGTTCTGTTTTGGAAAAAACTAAAACGGAGAGATACCTTTCTTTTGCAAAAAAATATTGAAATGCTAAATATCCAACAGCTGCTAAGACTAGCAGCGTAATTAAAAATTTCTTCATGTTAACCCCTGTTGTTCTTGATTTTTTAATTTGTATTGGGTGGTGTTTTCTTATTTTAAACTCAATATATAAAATTCTCTATTATATTTGTCAAGAACAATTTTATATAATGTACTGTCTGATTTTTATCTCATCAACTATTTAAAAACAAAACAGAAAAAGACATGAAAAAGACAAGAAGAAATTTTATCAAAAACTCTAGTCAATTTGCCTTGGGACTAGGTGTGGCAGGATTGATAGGTTGTAGTAATGATAAATCGAAATCCTCTACATCTCAAAAAGAAACTACTCCTTCCGACAATTCTAAAAAAGAAATGTTTTTTAAAATCTCATTGGCGCAATGGTCGCTTCATAAAGCTTTAGGCAGAAGGGAGGCACCTGCAACTATGGACAATTTAGATTTTGCTGCCAAAACTAAAAGCTTTGGAATTGATGCAGTAGAGTATGTCAATCAGTTTTTTAAAGACAAAGGAAAAGATACCAAGTACATCGATGAAATGATAAAACGTGCTGATGATAACGGAGTAAAAAATCTATTAATCATGATAGATCGAGAAGGAAATCTTGGAGATCTGGACGATAAAAAAAGAACCAAAGCTATCGAAAATCACTATCAATGGATTGACGCTGCTCATCGAATGGGTTGTCATTCTATTCGGGTTAATGCAGCTGGAGAAGGAAGTGCAGAGGATGTTGCAAAAGCTGCGGTGAATGGTTTGGGAAGGCTAGCGGAATATGGTAAAAAAGCAGGTTTAAATGTTATTGTTGAAAATCATGGAGGATATTCTTCTGATGGAAGTTGGCTGGCTGGGGTGATGAAACAAGTCAATATGGATAACTGTGGAACATTGCCTGATTTTGGAAATTTCTGTATTGAGAAAGGTGAAAGTTCAGAGTGTCTAAACGAATATGATCGATATAAAGGAACAGCGGAATTGATGCCTTTTGCAAAAGCGGTAAGTGCTAAAGCTCATGACTTTGATAAGGATGGAAATGAAACACATACTGATTTTGTAAAAATCATGAAGATCGTAAAAGATCACGGTTACAATGGTTATGTTGGAATTGAATATGAAGGTTCGGGAATGAGTGAAGATGAAGGAATTATTGCTACTAAAAAATTACTGGAAAAAGTGGGCCAAATGATTTAGTAAAGATCACCTTCAATTAAACATTTTTAATAAATAGAATAAAACCTGTTACTCTTTGTGAGTAGCGGGTTTTATTTTTTTATTTTGCGTTGTAATAAAAAAAGATGGGATGGGAATATCGAACAATAGAACAAGGATTTATGATTTACGAAGTTTGACGAATTAATTGTGAGTGATCTATTCACCGATTTTCGACAGACTTCGTAAATCATAAATCCTTGTTCTATTGTTCGATATTCCCATCCTGCTTATTCGATATTTATTTATTAAAAATAAAAAAATGAGTCAAGAAGCCTATATTTTCGATGCGGTCCGAACTCCAAGAGGAAAAGGAAAAAAAACAGGTTCCCTTCATGAAGTACGACCAGTTGAGTTATTAAAAACGGTTCTAGTCGCCCTTCAAGAAAGAAATAATCTTGATACTTCACAGGTCGATGATTGCTTGATTGGCAACAATGCACCTATCGGAGAACAAGGTGGTAACATTGCTCGTACAGCTGTTTTGTATGCAGGATGGGATTTGGATGTTCCAGGAGCACAAGTAAATCGATTTTGTTCATCAGGTTTAGAAACGATAAATTTAGCTGCTTCAAAAATTCGTTCAGGTTGGGATAATTTGATTGTAGCGGGTGGTGTCGAAAGTATGAGTCGAGTACCAATGGGGTCAGATGGTGGTGCTATGTTTACCGATCCTAAAGTGAGTCAAAAAATCAAATTTGTTCCACAAGGAATAAGTGCAGATTTAATTGCTACCATTGAAGGTTTTAATCGTAGTGATGTTGATAATTTTGCAGTCCTTAGTCAAAACCGTGCTACTGCTGCTCGTGAAAATGGCTGGTTTGATAAATCATTAATTCCAGTAAAAGATCAAAATGGAATTGTAATGTTAGAGCAGGATGAATTTATCCGACCCGATACAACTGCAGAAATTTTGGCCAACCTCTCCCCTTCTTTTGCTCAAATGGGTGCATCTGGTTTTGATGATGTTGCTTTACAAAAATATTTTACCCTAGAAAAAATAAATCATGTTCATCATGCAGGCAACAGTTCTGGAATTGTGGATGGTGCTGCATTGACTTTGGTAGGCTCAAAAGAAAAAGGGAAAGCTTTGGGATTAAAGCCACGTGCTCGAATTGTTTCTGCTGCCCTTGTCGGAACTGATCCAACCATCATGCTAACCGGCCCAGCACCTGCTACTCAAAAAGCTTTAAAAATAGCTGGAATGAATATTAATGATATTGATCTTTTGGAAGTGAATGAAGCTTTTGCTGCTGTGGTTTTAAAGTTTATGAAAGAAATGAAGATTAGTGATTTCGATAAAATCAATGTGAATGGAGGAGCTATTGCTTTGGGACATCCGATTGGAGCAACTGGTACTATTTTGATGGGGACGTTGATTGATGAATTGGAAAGACGAGATTTGAATACGGGATTGGTGACACTTTGTATTGGAGGAGGAATGGGAATTGCTACTATTGTGGAACGGGTATAATTTCGCCTGAAACGCTTTATTGACGGCCGTTGCGTGAATTAGCACAACGGGAAATTAGAAAATCTATTTACTCACCATCAACATCTGCAATTCCTTTAATCTCATTTAAATTTGCAAGGTTAAAATTCTCTTGGGCATTGTCTTGAATTTTTTGAAGCACCCACTTTAAATATTTTTCATTAATCATTCCTTGAGTCAGTAATTCATGGATTCGATCATATACCCATAATTCAAAATGTGGGTTTAACCAAGCTGCAAATTTTAATGCTAATTTTTCATCCATCCAAGTACCTTGTAACTCAGGAGTACCACCTCGAACCACTCTGAAAGCCTTGAATTCATTGCCGTTGCGCGAATTAGCGTAACGGGATTCTAGAACTTTAATAAAGTCCTTGGTTTGCTTTGATCTTAAAAAGTTGTTCAACCTTTTACCCTTAAAAGCCTTTACCATCTCTGTAGCATTTACCATTTTTTGCCCATCACCAAATTCGAAAGTGATGCGTTTCCCTTCATACTCAAATGCTTGAATTTTCTTTTCCATTACTTAATTTTTCTCAGGTGAGATATCTTTTAAAGCTATGCAATTGCACAACTTTAAGATTACAGTTTATTGATCCATCTCCTCTTTAATTTTCCCTAACGAATCCGCAATCGTTGAGAAACCTTGTCGAGTTTTTTTAGATTTCGACTTATTATTTACGTTTCTTGATTTTTGTAATTTCCGATATTCATCATGTGGCATATCTTGCGCTTCTCGACGAGCATCTTTTTCTTCATCCTCAATAGTGTATTGCCAATTAATCAATCGGTCCACCAGTTGCGCCAACTTCTCAGGAGTGGTTATCAATCCTTTTTTCCACCATGAAACAAAAGCGGCAGCAGATGATTTTGCCTTACTATGCTTTTCGACATATTCAAAACAAATTTTAAAAAACACATCTTCGTAGCCTCGGATACGTTCATGCCCCATTGCAGGATCAGGGAAAACGGAATCCAAAACAAAAGTTTTATTAACACTTTTATCTGAAAGATATTTGTAGGCTCTCATTTGCTGAAAAGTCAACCTTGCGAGTTTTTCTTTAAAGCTAATATTTTCAACTTTGTTATTTTTAAAAATATCTAGTTGATTTGGATCTGCTTTTAGTTTTGCATTGGAAGAAAATAATTTAGGTGTTTCTAATTTAATTTCAGGTTCATTTGCAAAAACAAAAAACCGAAAACTTTTAATATTTTTTCCCTCCTTACTTTCTACTTCATATTCAAATCGAATGTCTGTATATTTTTTTAATTGCTTCTGTGCCTTATTAATTACATAGCGTCGAAGATCAGTTACATTGCCGTATTTATCCACTTGTTTTTTTACACCACTTCTATACACACTTCCAACTAACCCCAAAAGAAATCTCAATTCATCTACTGTTAGAACAAATTCTTTTTGAAACTGGTGTCGTTTCAATAATTCATACATTCGAATATCGTTGGATTTCAAATACACTAAATATTTTAAATGGTACTTTGTAAATTTTTCTTTTAACTGAAGTAAATATGGTTTTAATTCATCATTAAGAATAAATTCATAAACATCCGTTTCCATATCATAAGAGAACCGAGTAAACCATGGTGTTGCATTTGTCTTTGTTCCTTCATTCCATTTGATCGAGTTGCCATTAATGACGTCAAACATTTCAAAAACCTCTTGTTTATCAGTCAATCGAATTTTGCTATCAAAATTCATTTTCTTTTGTACTTCTTTCCAATGAAAAGAATATACCTTGAAATCAAAATCGTCTAATGCAATTTGAGAAATAATATGAAGGAGAAAAAGTTGTTCTCGAGCAGGTAAGCTATATCCTGTATCTATAAGTTGGTTCGACTTTACAACTGGCATAAAAGTAATTTTGAATGTTATATTTGAGTACTCTGTAAGAAAAGTTAAAGAATAGATGAATCTGCTTTGAGAACTTTGTGAATGGGGCAAAAGAGTGAGCAGAAGTTCTTAAAGCTTTACGAACCCATGCTCTCCCTTTTGTCTCCCTCTGGTTTCGCAAAGCAGGTCATCTTAAATAATCTTTTGTTACAGAGTATTGAGTATTGCAATTTTTAGAAATCACAATATTCATTCTCATAGTCAAAAATCTAGTTGCAAAGATAAAGGGGAAAACGGAAATAGCAATCTTTTCTTTCCGTTTATAACAAAATACTTACATCCGTCCTAGGTAGTTTTCCGTTTGAAGGTTTTTGGACTTATTTCATCCTAGGTAATTTTCCGTTTTTAAAACCATTCCGTTTTTAAGCATAGGTAATCTTCCGTTTTTGAAGAGAAAAAACTTTCTTTTTGCATTAATTTATTCTCAGCAATTCTAAAACTAAAGTCAAAATCTATTTTCAAAAGGAAAAATTTGATAAAAAAGATCGTTTTAGCTTTGAAATCATGCTCTGAAAGCCTTTAAAAACGGAAAAAAAGAAAATTTAAAGCCTTTAAACGGAAGATTACCTATACTCAAAAATTAAGCGTTTATTTATTTACCAACATTACGCTTTTAGGTAACTTTCCATTTGTGATAGGTAATCTTCCGTTTAAGTTTTAGGTAACCTTCCGTTTGAAGGTACTTTAACCTAGGTAACTTTCCACTTCAAGTAGGTAACTTTCCGTTTGAGGTTGCTGAAACCCTTTATTCATAAGGGTTCTAGAGTCTCCTAAACTATTAAAACTAAGTAAAAGGATATAAAAAGCCTTAAAAGAGAAATCGTTTAGGGCTTTTTATAAATAAAAATATTTTCGAACGGAAGATTTAATTTTTTTGAAAAAAATCGTCCTAGGTAGTTTTCCGCTTTTAATGGGTAAATACTCTTTTTAATAATCAATTTATTCCGATCATAGGTAACTTTCCGTTTTTGGGAGTGAAATACTCTTCTTAGGATAGGTAATCTTCCGTTTTTTGGGATTATTGGAGCGACCTCAGCTTTTGATTTTGATCCATCATAGGTAATCTTCCGCTTTTGAGATTAATTTTTTGGAATTCATATAAGCCTTATTAATTCATCATAGGTAACTTTCCGTTTGAAAAGAATTAATTAAACTTCCCACGAGAAAAGGGAAAGTATAAAGAAACGTTAAAATGTTTTAACGTTAAAACACCTTAACGTTTTATGGTTTATTAAGTTTTTCCGTTTTTAATTTAAAAACGTTTTAACGTTAAGACGTTAACGTTTATGAATAATTAAAGTTAAGAATCTAAAGTAGAAGAATTTTCAACTTTATTCTTGACATTTAATTCATTTGGATATTTTAAGTCTTCCAAATTTTAGATATGCCGATGTACGTTTTAAAATTAATGAATTGCATGAGCAAAAGAATTCTCCCCGCTCTCCTACCCTAGGTGCCTTTATTTAATAAAAATTAAAAACGTTTTGACGTTAAAATGTTGAAAATAATCTTAGAAAGAAAAGTTTTTTGAAAAATAAAGCGATATAACGCATTTTCTTTTCAAAATAGAGAAGTACTCAGTTTTGAAAAAAGAACCCCTTAAAAACGATTTAAAATGGGTTCTGAATAAAATCAGATACTATTGTGAAACATGAATTTGGCAGATACCATTTTGCTAGTGTAGAATCTAAATTGATTGCTTGACAAGAAAAAAGGAGTTTAAGTTGATGGGTAGAAGAAATACTTATCGGTTTTGCCTTTGCGACTCTGTTATTCAAATACCCTTGTTTATCATTCTGTAGCTTTATAACGTCAAAACGTTTTGACGTTAAGACGTTATTAATAAAAACAAAACAACATGGGAACAAAGCAAATATTAGAAATAAGCCAACCTGCTGCTTTTAATTAAAATTTGGCATCTCTTTGCTGCGATAGAAAAGAAAACTTCTTAAACGAGTTTAAAAGAGTTTTGTGAATGAATCTTGGTTAAGCAAATTAAGGATAATACAAACTCGGCAAAGGATTTAAAATCTAATTGAATCAAGGTGCTTTAACGTTAAAACGTTTTTACGTCAATAGCAAGATGACTTTGATTTATTCATCTCTTTACGCAGGATTTAATCCAAATTCTTTAAAGTGGACATTTGAAAATTTTTATTTGATGGAGTTGAATTGTCGCAGAAGAAGATTTTCTATTGATGCGTATTTTGTAAGTTAATTAACAGTTTTTGATTATAAACGTTTTAACGTTAAAACGCTTATATGTGAACATAACTCACTACTGCGTTGAGTTTTAGAAAATGTTGAAAGACAAAATAAGGTTGTAAAAGAGTAAAAAGGAAATGGAGTTAATAAAAATTGAAAACCCTAAAAATGCTGAATGTAGGAAGGAAAACCTTGACACAAAAACGTTTTAACGTTAAGACGTTTTTGTGTCAATTTAAATAAAAGAGGAAAAATTATAAATTCAAATCACGTTTAATCAGCGATTCAATATACTCAGAAGCACTACCACCACTCATTGCAACATGTACTTTAAATGCTCGATAAGTATCACTTTCTAACCAAAGTGTAAAACGCTTTTTTTCCGTTTTCGGCTTAGAATCAACTTCAACAGGTGATTGTTTTGCCGCCACAGGAGTAGGAGTGGAGACTGCCTTTTGTTTAGTAGTTTCTGTTTTTTCTGCTTTGGGCTTAGTAGTAGTTTCTTTTTTTGTGCTTCCAGGGATTGCCTTCTTTGTATTTTTCCTAGGTTGAAGACTTGGAGGGATAATCGTTTTTTTATTTTTAGCCATGATAATTAAATTTAGAATATTGAGGTTGTGGAGGTTTTAGTATTGTAAATTGCTAATCTCCCAATACTATTCCCAAATCTCAAAAATTAAAGTTTTTCAAAAATAGCTTGCACTTCATTCGCCAAATTCACTACTTCCGTTGTCGCTTTTTTATCATTATTTTCATAAACACCTTCTCCGTAAAGATTAGCTTTTCCAAAAACTGTCCGAAGGTTTAACCTACTTTCAAGGATTCCGATATCGTAAGCTTTACTATGTTCTTCCAATGCTGCCGTAAACATTTGATGTACATTTAATTTTGGTTGTAATCGATTAATTACAAAATACGACGGAATGACTTGGTTCTTTTCCTTTGAAATGCTTTCAATTTCTTCCGCAATTTGTTCGGTGGACCAGATGTCATTTCCACCAGTTGGTGTAATTGGGATGAGTACCAAATGGCTGACCTTGATGATTTCTTCTGCAATTCGTTCAAGGGTAGGAGGGGAGTCGATGATAATGGTATCATAATCTTCATTATTATAAAGATCCTCGATAGTTCGTCGAATAGTTCGGTGATTGCTATTGGAGAAAACAGGGATACGCGGTTCTCTATCGCCTCTTGCATCAAACCAACGCATACTATTTTGAGATGGGTCGGCATCGATGATGCAAACTTTTGCTCCAGCATGTGCATAGCACACTGCAAGATTTTGAGCGATAACAGTTTTTCCAGTACCGCCTTTGTGATTAATAGATGCTAAAATCATTGTAATTATTTTGTTTAGGACAAAGCTAAGATAAAAAACGTTTTAGAACAAAAACGTTTAGATGTTTTTATGTTTTGACGTTAAAACGTTTTTTGTGATACTCTAAATGATTGATAATGAGAGTGTTAAGGTAGTTTAATACATTATTCGACACGTCATACGTCGCGCTATATGTAGCTGCTGGGCTTCAGCCCGCAGTAAAAAATCACAATTAGTGATCATATAACGCGTTTTTTTTACTGCGGGCTGAAGCCCAGCAGCTACATATAGCGCGAAGTATGAAGCGCCAGATAATGTGTCGCATATTAAAAATAGGGCAGGGGAATTACTAAACAGCTTCGCTAATTAATCGAAGTCCTTCCATTGTCAAATTAATATCAACCACCTCAAAATCATCTTTCAACTCCGTCAAAATTTTAGACAAACCACCAGTCGCAACTGCAATATATTGATCGCCAACTTCAGCTCGAATACTAGCTAACTGATGCCGAACCAAGCCAACATATCCAATCAAGACACCTGCTTGAATAGCAGTTATCGTATTTTTTCCAATAGCATACTTTGGTACAGCAAGTGGAACCTCTGGCAGTTGAGCGGTATTTCCCATCAAAGCCTTAATCGCAGTTTGAAGACCAGGAGCAATGTTGACACCTTTTAGATGTCCTTCTTTTGAGACAACCGTAAAAGTAAGTGCTGTTCCAAAATCAACAACGATACAATCTTTTTTAAATATTTGATGAGCAGCAACAGCATTGGCAACAAGGTCAGTACCAATTTCATCGGGTCGATCAATTTGTAATTGCAGATGAGGGTAAGTATCATGTCCAACAATAATAGGAGGGAAGGGGAAAAGTTCAGTTAGTATTTTTGCAAAAACATCCCGAAGCGGTGGCACGACACTACTTAAAATACATTTATCAATATGATTAGGAATAATGTTCGATTCCCAAAATTGATTAACAATCTTCATTTTATAGAAAAGTGGAGATTCATCTACAAGTGTAGGTAAACGAAAAGAGTGCTTCCAACTTTCTCCATCGTGGAGTGCGAGCACAATATTTGAGTTTCCGATATCTATGGCTAAAAGCATGGTGTAAATATATAAAGCAAAATTTGAAATTTGGTAATCATTTTTCCAATCCGTAATTTTAAGCCAGACCACGAATTATGAGAGTAAGAGAAATTTATAAAAAAAAGATTTAAAATTATGAATTAAGAATTCAAGATTGCCAAAAAATGTGTTTCTCTTCCAAATTAGGTACATGTTAAAAGAACAATCTTGAATCCTTAATCCATAATTTTGAATCAAAAAATTCATGGTTCAATTCTTTTTAAATAAAACACTAATATGAAAAACCTACTTTCCATTTTCACACTTATCTTTTTTCTTTCCCAAACCAGTTTTGCCCAATTACATCCCCCATTTATGAGTATGGATGTTTTTGAATTGGAATGGGTAACGAATCCTCAAATTTCACCTGATGGAGATTACATTGTTTATGAACGTCGAGGAATGGACATCATGAATGATAGAAGGATATCTCGATTATGGATGATAAAATCAGATGGAACTGAACATCAAAAATTAACGAGTAATGATGTGAGAGAATCAAATCCAGTTTGGTCTCCTGATGGTCAACGGATTGTTTTTTCATCTTCAACCGATCAAGGATCTGAGCTTTTTGTGTATTGGGTAAAAACTGGAAAAGTAGCAAGATTATCTCAATTGCCTGCATCGCCAAGCCGAGTGAGTTGGTCAGCAGATGGCAAGTGGTTGGCTTTTTCGATGAAAGTACCCAGCAAAGAATTGTCATTGGTTCGTCCACCTAAAAAGCCCAAAGGTGCAAAATGGGCAGCACCTCCACGGGTAACCTCTCGATTTAAGCATGAGCAAGATGGTGCTGGGAAATTAAAACCTGGGTTTAATCATTTATTCGTGATTCCTGCGGAAGGTGGCTCGCCTCGACAAATTACTTCTGGTGATTTTAACCACAGAGGGACACCTGCATGGTCACCTGATGGAAAGTATTTATATTTTTCCTCTAATCGAAATAAAGATTGGGAATATGATTTTCGAAATTCAGAAATCTATCGCATAGGAATTGATGATGGAAAAGTAACAGCATTGACAGATCGAAATGGGCCAGATCGAAGTTTAGCCATTTCCCCAAACGGAAATCAAATCGCATATGTAGGCTATGATGATAAAATGCAAACCTATCAAGTATCTCGACTTTACATCATGAATGCTGACGGTTCTAACAAACGAGTAGTTACCGATAAATTGGATAGAAGTGTTGGTTCACCAGTTTGGGATCAGTCGGGTAGGGGAGTGTATTTTAGTTATGATGATAAAGGAAATACAAAAATCGGTTATGCAAATCTTTCTGGAAAAACAGAACTAGTTGCCAGTAATTTAGGTGGTACAGGAATAGGGCGACCATACGGAGGTGGTTCTTTTTCTATTTCCAAAAATGGAAAAATTGCCTACACACATACGACTCCTTATCATCCTTCTGAATTGGCGATGGTAAAAAAAGGAGATAAATCTGAACGACTTGTAATGTCGCTGAATGATGATTTATTAAAATTTCGAACGCTTGGAAAAGTGGAAGAAGTATGGTACAAATCAACTGTAGATAAAAGAGATGTTCAAGGTTGGATTGTTTATCCACCTAATTTTGATGCTACTAAAAAATATCCATTGTTAGTAGAAAATCATGGTGGACCGATTTCAAATTATGGAGATCGTTTCTCTCCTGAAATTCAATTATATGCTTCGGCTGGATATGTTGTTTTTTATCCTAACCCAAGAGGAAGTACAAGTTATGGGGAGGAGTTTGGAAATTTATTATATCATAATTATCCAGGCGAAGATTATAATGATGTGATGGATGGTGTGGATGTATTGTTAGAAAAGCCATTTTTGACGGAAGATAGTTTATATGTTACAGGAGGTAGTGCAGGTGGAATTATGACTGCTTGGATGATTGGAAAAAACAATCGTTTCCGAGCTGCCGCAGTCATCAAACCCGTGATGAACTGGATTAGTAAAACATTGACAGCTGACAATTATTATGGGTATGCTCATTCACGTTACCCAGGTCAGCCTTGGGAAAATATGGATGTTTATATGAAGTTTTCACCTATTTCTTTGGTGGGAAATATTCAAACGCCCACTTTGGTAATGGTAGGAACTTCAGATATGCGAACACCGCTTTCGGAAGCAAAGCAATTATATCATGCTTTGAAAATTCGGAAGATTGAAACAGCGTTAGTAGAAGTACCTGGTGCTTATCATTTTATTGCCAATCGTCCGAGTCAATTGATTACTAAGATTGAACATATTCTGGCTTGGTTTGAATTGTATCGATAATGTGAAAAAGGGTGGGAAAAAGGGAAGACGGATTTACGATTTAAGAAGTTTGACGAAAAATCGGTGAATAGATTACTCACAATTATTTCGTCAAACTTCTTAAATCGTAAATCCGTCTTCCCTTATTCCCACCCTTTTTCCATTCATGTCGAAAATCCTCCCGTTGACGCACAAAATCCTTGTCGTTCGTGTGTATTCCTCAGATTGCATGTTTTTTTAGTCTTTTATTTGTGTACAACATTTGAAGGAAAGCTAAATGTATTAGACTCATAACTACCAAAAAAACAGTCCACAATGAAAACACATTCAAAGCGATTCCTATTTGTGCTTTTTCTAGGAATGGTTGGTATTTTAATGACTTTTCCATCTTATGGACAAGACGTTGAAAGTATCCTAAAAAAAGATAAAAAGATTTTTAGTGGTGACCCATTTAAAATAAATGGAACACTAGGACTCAATCTACGATCCTACAATGCAAGTGGCATTGCCAATCGCCAATCTCCTTTCACATGGTTTTTGAGTGGAAATACAAATATCCAACTGTATCAAATCAACATTCCTTTTTCCATTTTAGTATCTGCTCAAAGCAATACTTTTTCACATCCTTTTCATAAAGAAGCGATTCAAAATAGGTTTTCTCGAATCGGAGCAAGTCCCTATTATAAATGGGTCAAATTACATGGAGGTCATCGAAATATGAAACTCTCGCCCCTGACTGTGGCGGGACATACTTATTTAGGAGGAGGTGTAGAATTGACGCCAGGCAATCTTCGGTTTGGTGCTTTTTATGGAAAATTAGCCAAAACCGAACCTCGTGATTTATCGCTACAAGAACCAAATGTTGAAGTTTTTAAACGAACGGGATGGGGTGGAAAAATCGGTTATGGAAACTCTCAGAATTTTATAGATCTAATTGCTTTTAAAGCAAAAGACGATGATTCAAGTTTAGGATTTTTAAATTCTGATACCTCTTCAATTTATAGAAATGAAAATCTAGTCTTAGGAATAAATGGAAAAGCAACTTTACTAAAACGAGTAGATGTCAACCTCGAAATTGCTTCAAGTGCTTTTACTCAAAATTCCGAAGAAGGTGAAACGATCGAAAATAAATTTCCACATCCTTCATTTTTAATCGAAGCAAAACCTTCGACAACATTTCGTTGGGCCGTGGACGCCTCTGCAAATTATCGATTTGATCGATTTCTTTTAGGAGTAGGTTATAAAAGAATAGAACCTGAATATCGATCATTGGGGGCTTATTTTTTCAATAATGATTTAGAAAATTATACAGCTAACATTGGTTTTGCATTATTCAAAAGTAAGTTGCAAATCAATGCAAATGGAGGCCTTCAAAAAAATAATTTATTTGAACAAAACTCGACACAATTGACTCGAAAGATCGGGTCGATTAATGCAAATTATACCCATAAGGCTTTTTCTTTAGGAGCCAATTATTCAAATTTTACCTCTGACATTGACTTTGTTTTGAATCCTGACTTGGATAGTTTAAATGCAGTGGTGGTTACTGAGCAAGGAGGCATTAATGCCTCCTATACTCGTACTGGTCGAAATGATAGCAGACACACTTTTACAACCAATCTTACCGTGTCTCAAGTATCCGATGATGTCGATGACCCTTCTCGAAGTTCTGAATCTCAAATGTATAATGGAGATGTAATTTATGTATTTACTCCTCAAGATAAATTATGGAAAATACGAGGACGACTCAATTATAATCAAAATGCATTGAGTCAAATGGTCATCAATCGCTATGGCGCTGGGCTAGGTGTTACTCGTCAATTGTTTGAAAATGTCTGGTCATTAAGTTTGGATGCCAACTACTACAACTCGCAAGGAGAACTAATCGATAATCAGACCCTCCGACTTCGATTAGGATCACCTATCACTTTAGGGAAAAAACATCGAATCAATCTTAATCTACTTTACCTCAATAGATTTAGTGCGGGTAACAATGCGACTACATTTAATGAGTTGACAGGTATTTTAGGATACACCTATAGTTTTTGATTTTTTTAAATAAAAAATAAAATAGTGGATTCCACCCCCTAACCCCCGCCAGCGGGGGAAAAGATTCTGCCAGATTAAAGCAGTTTCTTTCCAAGAATCTACAATGTTTTCCCCCGCTGGCGGGGGTTAGGGGGTGGAGTTTTAAAATTGTCATACACTTTGAATCCCACATTTTATCTCAAAATTTCACAAATGATATCTACAACACATTCCAATAAACTCAACTTAATTGTAAAAAGAATTTTTCTTTTTGCGGTTTGGAGTACTTTGTTTTTTGTCAGTCAAAGTAGTTGGGCCCAACAGATTTTTCCTGTTACTTTGAATGGTAGTTTGATTCCTCCACATAGTTTATCGCTTCAAGATTATAGTTTTGATAAGTCAGATGACATCATGTATATCATGACTTTGATTGATCCTGTGGAAGAGACTCGCCCAGTAAAATTTCGATTGACAGTAAAGCATAATGGAAATCCAATTATAGAAACTAATCCTAATTATAATCCTGCGCCAGTTATTTTGGAAAAGCAAATTCCAATGATGTTAAATGGAGTGGACTTAGCTGGATATTTTGATCCATTGAATTTGGTACGAGTAAATGGAGGAGGTCAAGGTGGAGGACTTTTGCCTTCAGGATTTAATTCGATTTGTTTAGAAGTGATTGATATGGAACGAGGGGTACCGATTTCTGATCAGTTTTGTATGAATGGTATTTTTGAATTGGCACAGCCCCCATTGTTGAATTTGCCAATTTGTAACAATGAAATTACATTATCAGAAACAGAAAACATGATGTTCTCATGGACTGCGATGCACCAACTTTCCCTCAACCAACCGATGGGAGTGGAATATGAATTTACCTTAATAAAATTATTACCAGGAATCGCTGATCCCAATGATGGATTTAATTTTGCAATTCCTGTGTTGCAAACTACGCAAACTCAAACTGTATTTTATTATCTCCAAGATAATCCTCCCTTGGAAGCAGGGGCAATCTATGCATGGCGAGTTCAAGCTAAAGATATTTTTGGAAATGATTTATTTCAAAATGGTGGTTATAGTAATGTATGCACATTTAAAGTAGCCGATCCAATTTCACCACCTGATGATAACCCATCGGGGTTTTTTAGTTGTGGGGATGGAAATTGTGATTATTCAGGGCCAATGTCTAACACTCCTTTTACGGGAAGTTTTACCGCAGGAGATAAAATTGCAGTTGGGAATTTTAATATGACCATTTCACAAATTTCAAATAATGGTGGTGTTTATAGCGGAGAAGGAACGATCTATATTCCTTTTATTTATAGTAAACTAAAAGTAGCTTTTGATGATATTCAAATTAACGAAGATCAACGAGTTTTTAATGGAAGCATAAAATCGACCGAAGATAATAACAGCTTAATTCCATCGATGTTTTCGATAGATGAAATGGGTTCAATAGATGCAGCAAGTGTTGCTCAAAATTTTGCAACAGAAGTATTGAATGGATTTAGTGATGCAACAGCAGTTGCTTTAGAAAATCATTTTGATGGAAATGGAACGCCGAATGTTGTTTCTGTACTAAAAGATATTGAAGAAGGTGCAGCTATTCCAATTGGTTTGCCTATAGGAATAGACAAGCAAATCCCAGAGACTAATTCTAAATTGACCATGGCGATTAGTGCCGTAGAGTTTTCTCCTACCAATGCGAATATGAATGCCATTTTGGTAACGAAATTTTCGGAAAGTGGCGACTATGTAAAATTTGGAGCAAGAGGAATTTGCTTTCAACCACAGGGAATCGCAGCTAATAATCCACGACTGGAATTATTGTCGGACGTAAGTTTAGAAGAACTTGGTGCGCCACTTGATTTAGTAGGAATTGAAAATGGAGAGTCCCGAACTTACCTTTCATTTGATTGTAATGGCTTTGAAGAATTCTCTTTGACAGGTCGATATTTATTTGATAAAGAATTGGTGAAACCTGTGGATGCGGCTCAAGAGCAAGTGATTTTGACGGTTCAAGCAAAGACTAAAAGTTTGACTGATTTTATTGCTACTGTTGATCCAGTTGGTGATTTTCAATTTGTAGGTGCGGAGGATTTTACTTTTAATATTGGAGGCGCGACTTTCGATTTTTCCCCAACAGAAAATCCTTCAGGTATTGTTTTTCCTGAAAATTTTCCTGCCGACCAAACGGACGAAACTTTTAAAGGTTTTTACCTAAGCAATGCAAGTGTTGACTTACCTGAGATTTTTTCAAGTACAACAGATGGTGCAATTCCTAAATTATTAGGAACAAGTATATTGGTAACAACTGCAGGATTTACAGGAAGCCTGACGGCTGAAGATTTAATCAACTTTGAAACAGGTGAGATCGGAGGGTGGTCCTATTCTATGGATTCCGCATTTTTAAATATTGTCAATAATAATTTTGATGGAAGTGGTTTTATTGGAAAAATGAAACTACCCATCATGAGTGATACTGAGTTTTTAAAATATCAAGGTGGATTCTCGATGGGTGCGAATGGGGTAGATATCAATTTTGATATTTTACCAGATGTTGTAACAATAGACTTACTAAGAGCATCTTTCCAATTTGATCCTACAAGTAAAATTTCAATTGGGCGGCTCAATGGAGAATTCCAAATGCCAACTGTGGATTTAAATGGAGTGCTTTCCGCAGCTATTCCAGAAGGTGATCCAGGATTTGTGGGAGATATCATGTTGGAAATTGATAATTTAAAAAATATGTTGTCGAGTGCGGGACTTGGAGATTTTATTCCAAAATTCGATATGGAAGGAATCCAATTTGAAGGATTTAAAATTGATTTAAATGCACCAGATAAATTTTCAATTGGAAGCATCACACCAGTAGGATTAGATTTAAATTTCTTAGGAATTCCTTGTGACATTAGTTCGATTAATTTTGGACAATTAGCAGCTCCTCAATTGTCAGATATGAATATCAATGTTGATCCAGGAACGATTTCTCGCGCCTTGAATTTCAATATGGATTTTGCAAAAGACTTGTTAGGAATTGCTGCACCTAAAATTCAATTCAACTTAGTCATCAACGAACTACCAAGTGTAGGCGGCGGTGGCGGAGGATTTAGTATTCCTAAATTTAAGTTTGGCGGATTTGATTTATCGTTTGGAGCAGGAGATTTACCTTCTTTCAATTGTGGTCAAAATATCGAAGAAATTACTCCCGATATGTTCCAAGATTTAGCAACTGAGGCAATCGCCGAAGATGCCGTTTTAAAAATTGGACACTTTAATTTAACACCTGACTTTCCATTGACTAATGATGATGGCGGAGGAACGATCTCAGGAGAAGGAATTGTAGAAGTGCCAATCCTTGGTCCATTGAGTAAATTAAAAGTTGCTTTTACCAATGTAAAAGTAGATCAAGCGGGCCGAATCATCGAAGGGGAAGTGGTGGCAGCAGGTTTGACACCTCCAGATTTAAGAGGATTGTTAGGGAAAATTGATGCGGTCAAAGATGGAGTAGCAGCAGGTGTAGATGCGATTAATGGATTGGAGTTGCCACTTGTCATGGGGGTAACTGCGGATGGCGAAGACGAACGAGATCAAGGTTTGATTTTGGTAGGTTTAGTCTTTGGACCAACGGAAGCGAAGACGAAAGGAAAAGTGGTTTTTGAAATAGGATCGGGAAAATATGCAGAATTTTCAGCAGAAGGTTTGACCATTGTACCTGATGGAATTGCCAATTTTGATATTGCAGTTGGTTTAGAAAGTGATCTTGAATTTTCGCCAATTGATGGAATGAATCCATTGGTTTTTAAAGCTTACGATAGTGTCAACAAAACAGGTTCATATGTAAAATGTGATTGTAAAGGATTCCAAGAATTTCGATTAGGTGGAGAATATGAATTCTCAAAAGACCAAATCGTTTCTCTCGATAATCCAGAAGAATCCGTAAAAGCATCCTTTGATTTTGGAACAACAAAATGGGGTGAATTTATCGGTCAAATGGAAAGTATGGGCAACTTTACAATTCCTGGCTTAGAAGGCTTTGACTTTGTAGTTTCAGATGCTTACCTAGATTTTTCTACAGAAGAAAATGTTATTGGGATTGAATTTCCAGAAGCTTATGAACAAGCTGCAGATTCCACACTAACGAATAATTGGAAAGGATTTTTTATTAGAGAAATTGGCTTGACTTTGCCAGAAGCATTTGTATTGTCGGAAGGTGGAGCACGGCCTCAGTTTACGGGACAAAATCTTTTAATTGACCCTTCAGGAGTTTCCACTAGTTTGATTGGGAAAAATATTATTGATGGCGATGTTGATGGTTGGGCCTTTAAAATGGATAGTGTTGGAGTTAATATTATTCAAAATGGTTTGATTGAAAGTGGTATCAAAGGACTCGTAGGTATTCCAATTATTGATGACCAATTACCATATGTAGGATCATTGTTACAAGATGATCAAGGTTTTTATAAAATGAGCCTAGCACCCGAAACAGATACTCGATTGAATATTAGCGCATTGCGTTCCTACATTGATGTAGGTGGGCAATCTGAGATTGTATTACAATCCATGCCACATCCTACGCTTGCGAATAAAACAAAATTCAAACCATACGCCGACCTGTGGGGCGGAGTAGGAGTGGATGTCTCCGTAGCAGATTTTAATGAATTTATCGGCCCTGACTTGGTAGAGGTAAAAGAATTTATCGAAACTACTTTAGGCATTGGAGCATTTTCATTTACGCCTCCTGCAATTACTTTTGAAGGATTTAAAATCAATCATCCAGTCCTTCCTGATACTTCTAATTTTAGAATCGACAATTATGATATCCAAGGTGCGATTGCGATCGGAGATCATGAATTAGGTTTGAGCGAATTGCAAATGTTAGAAGCTTCTTCCATGAAATTTAAATTAGATGGACAAGAAGTTAATCTACCTGGAGTTGGTTTAAGTTTTAGCATTGGAATTCCTTTGATAAATATTGATTTGGAATTTTGGGCAAAAGAACAAACGGTTGTCCTAGGAGGAAAAAGTAAAAAGAAATTCTCTTTTGGAAAAATTGATATCAAAACAAGCCTTCCAAAATTCGCTTGCGATGGCGATTGTCCTGAACCTCCAACAGATCAAAATGTAGCCGCTACACCTCAAGTCGGAGAGAACTTTAAGTCAGGAGATTTTACCATAAAAGTTACCGAAGCCAATAAAGGAACAGTAAGAGTTGGTTTTTTAAATGCAGAATTAAATGTCGCATTTTCAGATGTTCAATTGAATGCAGCAGGCGAATTGGTAAGCGGAACAGTTATCACAGATAAGGATGCAGGACTTTTCTCTGGTGACTTGATTAGTGTTGGAGTGGAAGGAGAAAAAATTCAATTACCCTTGATGGACAAGTTGACGGATGCGGTTAATGATTTTGCGAAGCTACCTTTTTCCTTAAATAGTTTTATCAAAAACACTACAGGTTTAGAAGAAGATTTACCATTTGATTTTATCGTCGTTGGAATGCGATTTACACCTGAGGGGGCAAAGTTAGATGCGATGGTGCTCTTCGGAACGCCTGATGGAACACAACTTAAATTTGGAGCAACAGGTCTTTGTGTCACTCCACAAGGTGTCAACCTCGATCAAATCAAATTATTTATCGCAGAGGAAATTTCATTAAATGATTGGGAAATGCCGATCACAATTCTTCCTGGAAATTCAACTGGCGATGATGGAAGTTACGCAACGTTTAGTTGTTCAGGTTTAGATAATTTTCACTTACAAGCGAGATACGATTTTCCTAAGGAACAATTGATTCCAGTTGATGAAACATTGGATAATGTCGCAGCATATTTTACGATCAAATCTGCAACGCTTGGTCAATTTATGGCCAATGCAACGATGGATCAATTTATGGTAGCAGGTGTGGACGATGTGATTTTTGAAATAAAAAATGCGAATATCGATTATAGCGATACGCAGAATCCTGATAATTTTCCAGAAGTATATTTTACGGATTTACCGAATCCATTGGTTGCTCAAAATGTAAATAATGCAGGGAACGGAAATAATTTATGGAGAGGGCTTTTCTTAGAGTTGGTTTCCGTAGGATTACCTGAAAGTTTATCCTCAGAAGGTAGTGATCGAATTACTTTGGAAGGAACAAATTTAATTTACGATAAAGCCAATGGAATGAGTGCCGCACTTGCTGCGAACAATTTATTAAAACTAAAAGGCGAACAAGGCGCAGGCGAAACAGGTGATTTAAATGGTTGGGCCTTTTCGATTGATAAGTTGGCGATTGATGTGAAATTTAACTCTTTGGAGAAATTTAGTTTGGATGGAAAAATCCATATTCCAGTAACGGCACAAGGTGATGAAATTGCCTACGAAGCTGCCATTGGAATGGATGATAACAATAAACCTACGGCGCAATTTACTTTAAAAGATATTGATAAAGAATATAAAATTCCATTCTTGGGTTCAACGACTACAATGAATATAACTGCGGGTTCCGTAGTAGGAATCAAGTACGATACGGGAGGATTCGAACCTTATTCTGATGTGAGTGGTGCGTTCACTTTTGCATTGGAAAAACCTGAACTTAAGATAGATCTCTTAGAATTTGAGAATTTTAAAATCAATGATTTTGAAATGCCAAAACCACCGTCTGCACAAAATGTAAAAACAGGTGGATTGAATCGAATGTCTTTCAAAGGATTTAAGTTTGCTGGACTTCCTCTTCCAGAATCTCCTGTTCAAGGTGGTGCTCAAAACCAACAAGTAAATAATGATGCTCCAGCCAATAGCAATGAAAAAATGGGCGGATTTCCAATCAATATTTCCAATATAAAATTTGCTTCGGTTACTGAAAATGGAGAAGATTTAAAGAAATTAAGCTTTGGGTTGGGCGTGAATTTCTCTGGAGGAAAAGGAGGAGGACTTGCAGGAAATGGAACTTTTGCGATTTTAGGAAAATTGAATCTAGGGAAATTAACCAGCGAACCTTGGAAGGCAGTTGAGTACAAAGGATTAGACATCGGTTCTATTTTGATAAAAGGAGATCTTGGAAATGGTAAAGTATCATTAGCAGGAGGATTGGTATTTATCAAAGATGACCCTGTGTATGGAGAAGGCTTTAAAGGAATGTTTGATTTAAGAGTTGGGCCGTCACTTAGAGTAGAGGCTGTAGGACAATTTGGGACAACAAGTTACGATCATCGGAATAGTTCTAACTCCCAAGATTTCCGATACTTCTTTATAGATGGAAAAGGAACATTCTTTCCAGGGGTAGGTGCTTTTGGAGTTGCCGTTTATGGCTTTGGGGGAGGACTTTTTTATAATATGACCAAAGAAGATTTGACCGTACAACAGGCCAATTTTGCCATTAATGAAACAGAAGCATTTAAGCCTGCTAGTAACAAACCCTTACCTGCGATTAGTGCGCCTCCAACACTTAGTTTAGGTGATCCTAGATTAGAGCCAGGTACATCTTTATCAGGTGCAAAATACTATCCAGCCAAAGATAATTTAGTACTCAAAGCTACAGTCATCGCTGGATTACAAAATCCACAAATTCTCAATTTAGAAGCTACTTTAGGAATTGATTTTAATACCAACTCAGGAGTTAATAAGGTTTTCTTTGAAGGAAAAGCATTTGCACTTTGTGAGTCTATCATGAAAAAAGAGAATGCTTCAATTAAAGGAAGTTTGGATTTAGATGTTGATTTTAATAATAACTGGGTGATAGGAAAATCAGATATCACACTTAACACTCCAGTTGTTGGAGGTTCTGGAAAGATAGATTTAAAACTTCCTTTTGGAGCATTCTCTGATCCATTTAAGGAAAAATGGCACCTTCATGTAGGAACACCTTCTAATCCTATGAAGATCAGATTTAAGTTGACAGATAAAATTAAATTGCACGGAGTGGATGCCTATTTTATGGCAGGACATGATTTACCTCAGCCAGATAGTTTGTATAAAATTAGTCCTTTGCTAAGTGGTTTTGAGGGGGATAAGAAGGGAAGGATGGGGGCTAGTAGTTTTAGTAATGGAGAAGGAGTTGCTTTTGGGGCAAGGTTATCTATTCCTAGACAAAGTTATAAAGTAGCCATATTCACAGCAGGTTTTTCAGCAGGTGCAGGTTTTGATGTAAGCATGGCAAAATATAAAGATGTCTTTTGTGGAGCTAATGGTGGTTTAGTCGGTATCGAAGGATGGTACTTGAAAGGAAGGGCTTACGCATACTTATGGGGAAGGGTAGACATTTATGTTGATACGTGGATATACGAAGGAAATATCAACTTGATGGAACTATCAGTAGCCGCAGCTTTAACTGCGGAATTACCTAATCCAACATGGATGTCTGCTCAAATCCGTGCAAAAGGTGCTGTTTTAGATGGTTTAATAAAGGTTAATAAAGAGATTAAAGTTGAGATAGGCAAGCGTTGTCAAGGACTTGGAAATAGGAACCCGCTTGCGGATATTTCAATCATCACAGACTTCCTACCTAGTGATACTAAAAATGAAACTGATATTCCTGTTTACTTTGAACCTAAGGTTGCATTCTCAAGATATGTCAGTAAAGATCCAAATAGTTTCTCCGCGGATGGTTATATCAAAGTAGTAACTATAGATGAAGAAACAGGCAATGATCGTAACCGATATTTCGCACCTTATTTAAGAACATTTCAAATAAGGAAAAAAGATAAAAACGGTTCGTGGGTTTCTACCAAATCTAAAACGTTTACAAATTATAACAAAGCAATTACATTAACTGCTGAAAAGATATTTGATCCTTATTCATGGTACTATACAAAAGTAGAAATTGGTTGGAAAGAATGGAATTCCACTACTCAAAGTTGGCTTGTTGCGTATCACGATGGTAAACCAATCATAGAGAAAAGAGAAGCCAAGTTTAAGACTGGTGGAATGCCAGATAGAATTGTAAAAGATATGTTATCCTATCATGCACCCGGTGATCGACAACGGAACTGGCATAAGGATTATGCTAGCCCAATGTTGGAATTCAAACAATCAGGATGGGGTTATTTATTTGATAGATGTAGAGATGTTGTTACAAAGAAAAATCCTTGGTATATGGCGGATGAAAAAACTAGAGTATGCTACGACTATGTCTATCAAATAACCAATTTAAATACTGGAGATGTAGAGTATCATCCACTTTCAAGATATCCTCAAAAGGATGTGACTTTCACACGAACAGAATTAACTTGGGTCTCTATTATGAATGGTATTTTTAAAATTCCAATTTATAAAGAAATAAAATCAGAAGGGACAAAAGTGGAGTACTCCACTTTAAATTACTCTGGTCGCTTGGATAAAAATTCGGTTTATAAATTAGAGATTATGGGGATTCCCAAAAAATCAACTTCTACGAATGCTATTGCTAGTTCTCAGACTAAGTATCTGACTTCTAACTCTAATTTTACGGTAAAGAAAGTTGAAAATAAACTGAAGAATAAAAAGAAAGATCCTACTAAAGAGAATCGAGTTTTATATGCATACTACTTTAAAACAAGTAAGTATAGTTCATTAAAAGATAAGCTTGCTAAGATGAGTTTTGTCCGAAAATCCAAAGGAGTAGAAAGAACAGATATCGGACATCCAAAAATGGAAAAGAGTTACTCTTTACCTTATAAGAACAAACAGAAGGATGATTATTACCTCTATAAAAGTGATGAAGGTTTTGATGAATATGACCGAGAGCGACTACGTAAGAATGTTTATTTTAATCATTGGTACTATGCTAACCGACATCCATTTGAGACTTACACCTATTATGCAAAACATCCTTCTGGAAGTTCCTACTGGGATATGGCTAAGATTGGTATAGAAGCTTTTGGTATTTATAAAAATATTAGCGTGAATGGTGATCGATTCAAGCATGCTTGGCAAATGCGACAGATTACTGATTATGTACTTAAGGCATATTGGAAAGATGAAGACTATGGTATGAGGATTCAATTTCCAAGTTCTGGTAAATCAACTCTGAGTGATTGGGATGTTAAAAACCCTTCTAGAGCTATACAGAATTCAGGAGTTTCTTGTAGCTATTGTAGTACCAAAGGGTACAGTACTAGCACTAAATGGTCTTTAAGTCTTACTATGGCTCGAAGAAGGATAATGACCAACCAAGTTAGTTTCCTTCAATTTATGGGAGTCGTAGGGTGGAAGTATAAAAAGGTTTACTATGGACAATACTTGAGGAATCAAAACCTTGAAGGACCATATGCTCACTACTTATGGAATGCAGCTAAACTTCCATATTCAGTTACTAAAACGATCAGTTGGAGAGTACCATATAATATCTACTATTTTGACTGGGGAAAAAATTATATGAAAAGCTCTTCTCCTTACTATAAGCAATTCACTAATCATGGACTTGACCATAGTAGGTATAGGAAAAAAATGAGTGATGTCAAATTTATTATTTCCTATAGCAAGCCTACTTATGGTTGGAAAAAATTACAACAGAAGGCAACCCGAAAAGAGAATAAAGAAGCACATACGTTTTGGCTAAAAGATAGTCTGTGGTAAACCAAATTCACCAAGTTAAAAAAATTAGAATTATGAAATTTCAAATTTCAAAAATGAAAAATAGTTTTTTGGTAATTATATTTTGCTGTATCCTATTTCCTTTGATGGTAAATGGTCAAAACGAAGCAGGAGTAGATGAAGAAAATATAACATCAGATTTACATCTAACTTTTACTGCAAAAGAAGATTCTATTTTACTCAAATGGATTCCTACCAAATTAGAAACTTGGTTGCTAACCAATAAGGATGGTTTTCGAATTTCGAGAACAACACTTGGTGAAGACGGCAATTCATTAGCTGGAAGCGAAACTATTGTTGCAGGAAGAAATCATCTGGAACAATTGCGCGTTAAAAATCAAATTTGGTTTCAGCAAAATGGTGAATTGCTAGATAGCATCATGGGGGAAGTAGGAGCGATTATATATGATCCTACTTACAATAAAGGAGCAAATGGAAAAGAGAATAATGACCAAACACGGTTTGATGCCTTAGTAGGTATGGCTGGTTATTCTGCTGAAATTAGTGAGTCTTTAGGATGGGCATTTACCGACAAAAATGTAGAAAAGGAAAAGAACTACGAGTACACTATTCAATCTCTTGAAGCAAGTGGAAGATTATTAATTTCAGAAAAATTGACGATTAAAAATGTTGCTCAAAATTTTAATGAGTACCCTCCAGGGTATGTTTATTCTGCGGATTCTACCTTGGAAGGAGGAGGACAAACTTTTGCGCCAGGTTTTCAAATCAACCAAGTTTTGATGAAAGCAATGCCCAAAGGAGATTCTATTGTATTACGTTGGGGGCCTAATAATGCTACGTTTTGGAATGCTTCTATGAAGGAAGGATATATTTTAAATCGAATGGGGTTTAATTCTAAAGGAGAGGATGCTTCTTTTAGCAAATTGATAATGCCATACGATTCACTTCAGTTTATGCAATTAAATAATCCTGATAGCATGGTCATGGTAGCTGCGCAAGTGATGTATGGAAAATCAATAACCTTTAAAGAGTCTGCAGATTTTTTAAATCAAAGTAGTCTTTTAGAAAATCGATTTACCATAGGAATGATAGCAGCCGAACGATCCGGCCAAGCAGCGAATGCACTTGGACTTCGATATGTAGATACTGATGTAGAACCGGGAGTGCAATACTCATACGAATTGATGAGTGTAGCAGACTCTTCTATTTTATCCAGATATATGTTGGTAGTGGAAAATAAAAAAGAAGAAACTTCTGGTCCTGTGTTCTTTGAAGCGAATTCATTAGATAGTGTTATTGAATTGACTTGGTCAAAAGAATATAACCGCACCAAATATTCTACCTATCGAATAGAGCGATCTGATGATGGAGGTCGAACATATAGATCACTTAAAGTTTCTCCTATTTTCTTTTTGGAAAATGATGAAAACGAAGACAACCCAAATTTCTATTTCTCAGATTCAATAGATCAAAACTATAAAACCTACCACTACAGATTGTATGGTCTAAATGCATTTGCAGAATGGAGTGAACCCGCAGAAGTCAAAGCTCAAGGAAAAGATTTGACTCCACCTCGAAATCCTGTTATTGTAGAAATGAAAGAGCAAGGAGATGGAGCAGTAGATATTACTTGGACTATAGAGACAGAACCTGCTGACCTAAAAGGATATACCGTTTTACTTGGAGAAACAGACGATGGCGATTTTACCGCATTGACAAATAATTTGATTCCTCCTGGAACAAAACAATACACTTACAGAACCGATTCTTTACGTACTGATATTTCATATTATTTTAAAATATCAGCTATAGATACTGTGGGAAACTCAAGTGAATCCTATGCTCATTTCTTAAATGTTGTGGATAGTATTCCTCCTGCTGCGCCTACAGGTTTGGTTGGAATTATTGATTCTATGGGAGTAGTGACCGTTGGCTGGGAAGTAGGTGCTGAACCAGATTTGTTTGGTTATCGAGTTTATTTTGCAAATAAAGATAATTATGAGTTTACTCAAAAAACAGTTGCTGCTACTGAGTTTAATTATTTCCTAGATACCATTGAAATCAAAACCCTTTCTGAAGAAATTTATTACAAAGTAAAAGCAGTTGATTTTAGGGATAATCGAAGTGCTTTTTCTGAGGTTTTAAAATTACAAAAACCAGATATTATTCCACCTACTACTCCTGTATTTCACCAACCAAAAGTTTCCGCTGATTCGATTGTCTTGACTTGGATTCCAAGTAGTAGTGATGATGTGGTGGCTCATATTTTATATCGGAAAAAATATAAAAGTGAAGGCGATTGGGAAATACTTGCCTCTCTTGGAGCAAAGGATACACTTTATGTTGACCTGACTGGAGAAGCTGAACAAATTTACGAATACACTTTACGAGCGCAAGATGATGCGGACTTATTTTCAGATTATGCTTTTGTCCATAAAGCTCGAAAATGGTTTGATGGAAAAATAATCGCCATCCAAAATTTACAAATTCAACAAGACACTTCCGCAGAAAAATCTATCACGCTGAATTGGGATTTTCAAAAACCAACCGAGAGTATTTTAAAAGATGTGGAGTATCGATTTTATGTTTACCGATCATTGGGTGATGCACCATTGGAACGCTATCGGCAATTGGAAAATGGAGTGCAAAATTTTAAAGACACCAAGGTGAAAAAGAATGGAAAATATAACTACGCAGTAAAAGTAGTTTTTAGAAATGGAAAAACGAGTCCGTTAAGTGAAATGGTTTCGTTGGAGAAATAATTTTGAATTTTGAATGATGAATTTCGAATATCCTCTCAATCGTTTTCTACGATTTTTCGTGACATTCAAGATTCAAAATTCAAAATTCATCATTCAAAATTAATAAATGATGAAAACATCAATATACCAGATGAAAAATATATTAACCGTAAGTTTATTGTTATTTGCATTTAATGCATTTAGCCAGGTTTTGGTTATGCCGTTTAATCCTGATCTTTGTGCAGGGGAATCTGTAGTTTTATCCGTTACACCTACTACTGCTGGAGGAGGCGTTCCTACTGGTATTGTATGGAGTCCTGCAGCTGGATTAAGTGCAACAGATCAACCAGCTGTGGTGGCGACTCCGACGGTGACGACTACTTATATTTGTAGTACAGATCAAGGCGTTTCTTCAGTTACAGTAGAAGTATTACCTGATCCTACGGGGACAGTTTCGATCACAGGAATTGATGTGGTGAATGGACATTGTACAGGTGATGGTGTTTTAAATATAACAGGAGTACCTACAACCGCAGAAGGATTCTTTTCATTAAGTGGAAATCAAAAAGGGTTTACTTATAATGGAGAAGGATTTACGGATAATTGTGACGGTACAGCTGATCTTGATCTTGGCCAAATTCCAATGGCTGGAAATTCATCTGTTAGCTTCTTTTTAGGATATAGTTTTTATCAAGGAGGAGAACCTCAAGAAAGATTGAACTATGGCGAAATAGGAGATCCTTCCAATCAAAACTCGACACTTACTTTTTTTCATCAAGTTACCCCTGGAGAAACTTATAATTTTTCACTTTTTGATGCATTCGGAGATGGAATATTGAATGGAGGTGGAGTGGTAGTAGAAGAATGTCAGGGGAATACAACAGCAGTTATTTTTGATAATACTGGAACTTTTAATGGGACGGATGACGGTTTTACATTTACAGCAAGTAATTGTTCTGCTATTCCAAATCCGAGTAGTTGTCCCTCTAATGTAGGAGGAAATGAAGTGATTATCACAATCACTACAGATCAGTTTCCACAAGAGGTAGCTTATACTTTAACGAATACTTCTACAGGTTCAGGATGTGAGGAATTTGCATCGGTTTCTTTTCTTGTTAATGAAAGTACGGCAGTGACTTTGGATGGTTTAAATACAGATTATTGTTCAGATGGGCCAGTAGATTTCATCAGCCCAAATCCGATAGGTGGAACGATGACGATTTCTCCAAATGTAGCAGGGGCTTTGACAGAAGAGCCTTCAGGATTTTTATTTGACCCAACGTTTTTCCCAAATGGTGAAACCATAATTTTCACTTACGATTATACAAATGGTTCTGGATGTAATACTATTGTTACAGAAACGGTAACCGTTCATGGGCCAGCCAATGTTGTTTTTTCAGGATTGGAAGCTAGTTACTGTTCGACGGATTCTCCAGATTTATTTGATGTTAATCCAGTAGGCGGGACGATGACAATTTCTCCAAATGTAGCGGGTGCATTAGATTTTGATGGCTCGATTTATACCTTTGATCCAAGTTTTTATCCAACAGGGGAGACGGTAACTTTTACCTATGATTATACAGATGGTTTTGGTTGTAACACCATATACACGCAAGATGTAATTGTGAATCCTGCACCTAATGTAAATTTCTTTGGATTAGATTTGGATTATTGCCAGAGTGAGGAAGCAGTTACTTTATTTGGGTCGCCACAAGATGCGAATGGTGTTTTTACTTCTACGGCTACTACAGGTTTTACAGACAATGGAGATGGAACAGCAACGCTTGATCCAAGTGTAATTACTCCAGGATTTTATGATGTATTTTATACTTATACCGATGCCAATGGATGTACAGGGCAGTCAGGTATTATTGCATTTGAGGTGGTTGCTACTCCTGCAAACCTATTGTCGATTGAACCATCAAGTGCTACAATTTGCGCAGGTGAGGATGTGGTACTTTATGCGGATTGGGATGATACCGTTTGTCCAAGACCTAATGAAGATTTAATCAATAGTAATTATGTTTGGTCGCCCAATGCTTCTATTTCCACCACTCAATTTCGTTCTTCCTTAGTGATTGCAAATCCAACGACGACTACAACTTATACCGTAACGGCAGGAGGTCAAACAGCTTCTGTAACAGTAACTGTAATTCCAGATCCTATTTTGAGTATCAACAATTTAAATACTTCTTATTGTGAGAATGAGACTGCAGTAACTGTTAGTGGAAATATTGGTCAAGGAGGTTTTTCTATTTCTCCAATTCCTACAGCTGGATTTATTGATAATGGAGATGGGACGGCAACACTTGACCCTAGTACATTAGATTTAGGGAGTTATGATTTGACTTATGATTTAAATGATCCAGCACAAGTTTATAATTATGATTTTGGTCAAATTAACAATACAATTACAGATCAGGTAAATGTTGAAGAAAATACAACTTATGATTTTTATGTTTATGATGCTTTTGGAGATGGATTGAGTAGCGGAGGAGGTTCTGTTGAAGTAGTTGGTTGTGGAAATATTTTAGCTTCGCTAAATGTAGCAGATGGTGATCCAGGATATTCCGTAGAATATTTTCAAATAATAGTTCCAGCAGGTTGTACCCAGCTAGATATCAATGTGACTACTGATAATTTCCCAGGCGATTTAGGAATGAATTTATATCAACCTAATGCATTGTGTGTAGGAACGGTTACGGAAAATTTTACGATAAGCGCAGAACCTACAGTAACATTTACAGGATTGGAAACAGATTATTGCTCGACGGACGCACCAGATTTATTTGATGTAAACCCAATAGGCGGAACGATGACGATTTCACCAAATGTAACAGGAGCATTGACATTTGATGGTTCGATTTATACTTTCGATCCTAGTTTTTATCCAAATGGCGAGACAGTAATTTTCACCTATGATTATACAAATGGTTTTGGCTGTAATACTGTTGTTACACAAACGACGACGATTCACCCTGCCCCAACTGTAGTTTTATCAGGTTTAGAAACAGATTATTGTGTAGATAGTCCTATAGATTTTATCAGTCCAAATCCAATAGGTGGAACGATGACAATTTCGCCAAACGTAGCAGGTGCATTAACAGAAGAACCTTCAGGCTATTTATTTGATCCAAGTTTTTTCCCAAATGGTGAGACGGTAACTTTCACATATGATTATACAGATGGCTTTGGATGTAATACTATTGTTATGCAGACAACGACGGTACACCCAAATCCTACGGTATTCTATTCAGGATTAGGAACTGACTATTGTACAACTGATGTGCCTGTTGATTTTAATGCAAGTCCAGTAGGAGGAATATTGACCCTTAATCCAAATGTGGCAGGCGCTTTAACACAAACTGGATCGATTTATACATTTGATCCAAGTTTTTATCCAAATGGCGAGACGATTATTTTCACTTATGACTATACAGATGGTTTTGGCTGTAGTGCTACTGAGACCCAATCGGTGACTGTTCATCCTGCCCCGACGGTAGTTGTTTCAGGATTGGAGACAGATTATTGTGTAGATAGCCCTATAGATTTTATCAGTCCAAATCCAATAGGCGGCACGATGACAATTTCGCCTAATGTAACAGGTGCGTTGACGGAAGAACCATCAGGTTATTTATTTGACCCAAGCTTTTTCCCAAATGGCGAGACAGTAATTTTTACATATGATTATACAGATGGCTTTGGATGTAATACTATTGTTACACAAACCACGACGATTCATCCAACTCCTACAATTACGTTTACAGGTCTAGAAACAAATTATTGTTCGACGGATTCACCAGATTTATTTGATGTAACTCCGATAGGCGGGACGATGACAATTTCTCCGAATGTGGCAGGAGCTTTGACCTTTGATGGATCAATTTATACATTCGATCCAAGTTTTTATCCAAATGGTGAGACTGTAATTTTCACTTATGATTACACAGATGGTTTTGGATGTAATGCTATTGCTACGCAAACTGTTACTGTAAATCCAACGCCTTCAGTAGCGATTATAGGATTGGAAACGGATTATTGTGTAGATAGTCCGATAGATTTTATCAGTCCAGATCCAATAGGCGGAACGATGACAATTTCGCCAAATGTAACAGGTGCGTTGACGGAAGAACCCTCAGGTTATTTATTTGACCCAAGTTTTTTCCCAAATGGTGAGACGGTAACTTTCACTTATGATTATACAGATGGTTTTGGATGTAATACTATTGTTACACAAACGACGACGATTCATCCTGCCCCGACGGTAGTTTTATCAGGATTAGAAACTGATTATTGTGTAGATAGTCCTATAGATTTTATCAGCCCAGATCCAATAGGCGGGACGATGACAATTTCGCCAAATGTTGCAGGTGCTTTGACAGAAGAGCCATCGGGTTATTTATTTGATCCAAGTTTTTTCCCAAATGGTGAGACGGTAATTTTCACATATGATTATACAGACGGTTTTGGATGTAATACTATTGTTACACAAACGACGACGATTCATCCTGCCCCGACGGTAGTTTTATCAGGATTAGAGACAGATTATTGTGTAGATAGTCCGATAGATTTTATTAGTCCGAATCCAATAGGCGGCACGATGACGATTTCACCAAATGTAGCAGGGGCGTTGACGGAAGAACCCTCAGGTTATTTATTTGACCCAAGCTTTTTCCCAAATGGTGAGACAGTAATTTTTACATATGATTATACAGATGGCTTTGGATGTAATACTATTGTTACACAAACCACGACGATTCATCCAACTCCTACAATTACGTTTACAGGTCTAGAAACAAATTATTGTTCGACGGATTCACCAGATTTATTTGATGTAACTCCGATAGGCGGGACGATGACGATTTCTCCGAATGTGGCAGGAGCTTTGACCTTAGATGGATCGATTTATACATTCGATCCAAGTTTTTATCCAAATGGCGAGACGATAATTTTCACTTATGACTATACAGATGGTTTTGGCTGTAGTGCTACTGAGACCCAATCGGTGACTGTTCATCCTGCCCCGACGGTAGTTTTATCAGGTTTGGAAACTGATTATTGTGTAGATAGTCCCATAGATTTTATCAGCCCAAATCCAATAGGTGGAACAATGACAATTTCGCCAAATGTTGCAGGTGCTTTGACAGAAGAGCCATCGGGTTATTTATTTGACCCAAGTTTTTTCCCAAATGGCGAGACGGTAATTTTCACATATGATTATACAGATGGTTTTGGATGTAATACTGTTGTTACACAAACCACGACGATTCATCCAACTCCTACAATTACGTTTACAGGTTTAGAAGCAAATTATTGTTCGACGGATTCACCAGATTTATTTGATGTAACTCCGATAGGCGGGACGATGACGATTTCTCCGAATGTGGCAGGAGCTTTGACGTTTGATGGTTCGATTTATACGTTTGATCCAAGTTTTTATCCAAATGGCGAGACGATAATTTTTACTTATGATTACACAGATGGTTTTGGCTGTAATGCTATTGCTACGCAATCTGTTGCTGTAAATCCAACACCTACAGTAGCGATTATAGGATTGGAAATGGATTATTGTGTAGATAGTCCGATAGATTTTATTAGTCCGAATCCAATAGGCGGCACGATGACGATTTCACCAAATGTAGCAGGGGCGTTGACGGAAGAACCCTCAGGTTATTTATTTGACCCAAGCTTTTTCCCAAATGGTGAGACAGTAATTTTTACATATGATTATACAGATGGCTTTGGATGTAATACTATTGTTACACAAACCACGACGATTCATCCAACTCCTACAATTACGTTTACAGGTCTAGAAACAAATTATTGTTCGACGGATTCACCAGATTTATTTGATGTAACTCCGATAGGCGGGACGATGACGATTTCTCCGAATGTGGCAGGAGCTTTGACCTTAGATGGATCGATTTATACATTCGATCCAAGTTTTTATCCAAATGGCGAGACGATAATTTTCACTTATGACTATACAGATGGTTTTGGCTGTAGTGCTACTGAGACCCAATCGGTGACTGTTCATCCTGCCCCGACGGTAGTTTTATCAGGTTTGGAAACTGATTATTGTGTAGATAGTCCCATAGATTTTATCAGCCCAAATCCAATAGGTGGAACAATGACAATTTCGCCAAATGTTGCAGGTGCTTTGACAGAAGAGCCATCGGGTTATTTATTTGACCCAAGTTTTTTCCCAAATGGCGAGACGGTAATTTTCACATATGATTATACAGATGGTTTTGGATGTAATACTGTTGTTACACAAACCACGACGATTCATCCAACTCCTACAATTACGTTTACAGGTTTAGAAGCAAATTATTGTTCGACGGATTCACCAGATTTATTTGATGTAACTCCGATAGGCGGGACGATGACGATTTCTCCGAATGTGGCAGGAGCTTTGACGTTTGATGGTTCGATTTATACGTTTGATCCAAGTTTTTATCCAAATGGCGAGACGATAATTTTTACTTATGATTACACAGATGGTTTTGGCTGTAATGCTATTGCTACGCAATCTGTTGCTGTAAATCCAACACCTACAGTAGCGATTATAGGATTGGAAATGGATTATTGTGTAGATAGTCCGATAGATTTTATCAGTCCAGATCCAATAGGCGGAACGATGATGATTTCGCCAAATGTTGCAGGGGCGTTGACGGAAGAACCCTCAGGTTATTTATTTGATCCAAGTTTTTTCCCAAATGGCGAGACGGTAATTTTTACATATGATTATACAGATGGCTTTGGATGTAATACTATTGTTACACAAACCACGACGATTCATCCAACTCCTACAATTACGTTTACAGGTCTAGAAACAAATTATTGTTCGACGGATTCACCAGATTTATTTGATGTAACTCCGATAGGCGGGACGATGACGATTTCTCCGAATGTGGCAGGAGCTTTGACCTTAGATGGATCGATTTATACATTCGATCCAAGTTTTTATCCAAATGGCGAGACGATAATTTTCACTTATGACTATACAGATGGTTTTGGCTGTAGTGCTACTGAGACCCAATCGGTGACTGTTCATCCTGCCCCGACGGTAGTTTTATCAGGTTTGGAAACTGATTATTGTGTAGATAGTCCCATAGATTTTATCAGCCCAAATCCAATAGGTGGAACAATGACAATTTCGCCAAATGTTGCAGGTGCTTTGACAGAAGAGCCATCGGGTTATTTATTTGACCCAAGTTTTTTCCCAAATGGCGAGACGGTAATTTTCACATATGATTATACAGATGGTTTTGGATGTAATACTGTTGTTACACAAACCACGACGATTCATCCAACTCCTACAATTACGTTTACAGGTTTAGAAGCAAATTATTGTTCGACGGATTCACCAGATTTATTTGATGTAACTCCGATAGGCGGGACGATGACGATTTCTCCGAATGTGGCAGGAGCTTTGACGTTTGATGGTTCGATTTATACGTTTGATCCAAGTTTTTATCCAAATGGCGAGACGATAATTTTTACTTATGATTACACAGATGGTTTTGGCTGTAATGCTATTGCTACGCAATCTGTTGCTGTAAATCCAACACCTACAGTAGCGATTATAGGATTGGAAATGGATTATTGTGTAGATAGTCCGATAGATTTTATCAGTCCAGATCCAATAGGCGGAACGATGATGATTTCGCCAAATGTTGCAGGGGCGTTGACGGAAGAACCCTCAGGTTATTTATTTGATCCAAGTTTTTTCCCAAATGGCGAGACGGTAATTTTCACTTATGATTATACGGATGGTTTTGGTTGTAATACTGTTGTTACACAAACGACGACGGTACATCCTTCCCCTACAATCCTATTTACAGGATTGGAAAATGAATATTGTGCAACTGACGTACCCGATTTATTTGATGTGACTCCAATAGGCGGGACGATGACGATTTCGCCAAATGTAGTAGGCGCATTAAGTTTTGATGGATCGATTTATACCTTTGATCCGAGTTTTTATCCAAATGGTGAGACCGTAATATTTACATATGATTATACCGATGGTTTTGGCTGTAATGCTATTGCTATTCAAACGGTAACCATATTTTCAATTCCTACTGTTTCTATATCAGGGCTTCTTCCTTCCTATTGTGAGGATGGAACGCAGGTAACTATTTCAGGAAACCCAAATTCGCCAGCAGGTAGTTTTTCGACAACAATGCCAAACGGATTTACAGATAATGGAGATGGAACAGCTACCATTGATCCAACATTAGTTCCTGTGGGAAATAATTATTCTATAACGTATGATTATATAGCAGGAACAGGATGTGTGGGTAGTGTTACAGAAGATATCATTATTAATGCATTACCTTCAGTTTCATTTACGGGCCTTGCTCCAAATTATTCTATAAGCGATCCTGTAGTAACTTTAACAGGGACGCCATTGAATGGGACATTTACGACAACGGCACCTGCTGGGTTAATAGATAATGGAAATGGTACAGCAACTTTAGACCCTTCTATAATGCCAATTGGAGGGCCATACGACATTACATATACTTTTACAGATGCCAATGGATGTACCAATTCTGAAACTCAACAAGTGAGTATTTTTGCTCAATTGGTTGTTAGTTTTGGAGGACTTAATTCTGATTATTGCGAAGGAGATGGTTTGGTTCAGTTGACAGGTTCTCCAACAAATTCAAATGGTTCATTTACCACCGATGCACCAAGTGGGTTGACTGATAATGGAGATGGTACTGCGACTTTAAATATTGATTTAGTTCCATTAGGACAAATGTTTACGATTACTTATTCTTATAGTGATCCAGGGACTGGACAATCAGGGACAGATGTACAACAGTTTATCGTACATGCCAATCCAATAGTTACTATCGAAGGTTTAGAAACCGATTATTGTGCAAACGATCCAATAGATTTTATTAGCCCAAATCCGATAGGCGGGACGATGACAATTTCTCCAAATGTGGTAGGTGCTTTAACGGAAGAACCATCAGGATATCTATTCGATCCAAGTTTTTATCCAAATGGCGAGACCGTAATATTTACCTACGATTATACAGATGGCTTTGGCTGTAATACTATTGTTACACAAACAACTATTATTCATCCAGTTCCAACTGTAGTCTTATCAGGCTTAGAAACTGATTATTGCGTAGATGATCCAGTAGATTTTATTAGCCCAAATCCGATAGGCGGGACGATGACGATTTCTCCAAATGTGGTAGGTGCATTAACAGAAGAACCCTCAGGTTATTTATTTGATCCGAGTTTTTATCCAAATGGCGAGACTGTAATTTTCACTTATGATTATACGGATGGCTTTGGCTGTAATACTATTATTACGCAAACAACGACTATTCATCCTTCGCCAATTGTAGTTTTATCAGGCTTAGAAACCGATTATTGTGTAGATGATCCAGTAGATTTTATTAGTCCAAATCCGATAGGAGGGATAATGACAATTTCTCCAAATGTGGTAGGTGCTTTAACGGAAGAACCCTCAGGTTATTTATTTGATCCGAGTTTTTATCCAAATGGTGAGACGGTAATTTTCACTTATGATTATACAGATAGTTTTGGATGTAATACTATTGTTACACAAACAACGACGATTCATCCAGAACCTGTAGTAGTGATTACAGGATTGAATACAAATTATTGTGCCTCTGACGCACCAGTTGATTTTGATGTGAATCCAGTAGGTGGAACGATGATGATTTCTCCAAATGTTACAGGTGCATTGACATTCGATGGGTCGATTTATACATTTGATCCGAGTTTTTATCCAAATGGTGCAACAGTTACTTTTACCTATGATTATACAGATGGCTTTGGTTGTTCAACTACTGTTTTTGAAACGGTAACTGTATTCCCTAATCAAGCAGTTTCTATTACAGGATTAGCTGCTTCATATTGTGAAGATGAATCAGCGATTACTATTTCAGGAACTCCAAATTCGCCAGCAGGTATTTTTACAAGTGATATTCCAGCAGGTTTTACAGACAATGGAGATGGAACAGCAACGCTTGATCCAAATGTAATTCCAACAGGAAATAATTTTTCAATTACCTATACTTATACGAATGGAAATGGTTGTGAAGGAAGTGCAACAGAAGACCTAATCATTAATGCATTGCCAAGTGTTTCGTTTACAGGTCTTGCTCCGAACTATGCGGTGAATGATCCAATAGTGAGCATAACAGGAACACCCGCAAATGGAACATTTACCACAACGGCAACAACTGGATTAACAGATAATGGAGATGGAACAGCAACACTTGATCCATCGATCATGCCAATTGGTGGCCCGTACGATATAATTTATACATTTACAGATGCGAATGGATGTACTAATTCCGAAACCCAACAGGTGACCATTTCAAGTCAATTGGTCGTAAGTTTTGGAGGACTAAGTTCCGATTATTGCGAAGGTGCTGGATTGGTTCAATTGACAGGATCGCCAACGAATTCCAATGGAACATTTACGACAGATGCACCAAGTGGGTTAACAGATAATGGAGATGGTACAGCGACTTTAGATATTAGTTTGGTACCAACGGGACAGACCTTTACCATTACCTATTCCTATAGCGATCCAAATACAGGGCAATCAGGAACGGATACACAACAATTTATAGTACATGCTAATCCAATAGTTACTATCGAAGGTTTAGAAACAGATTATTGCGCAAATGATCCAGTAGATTTTATTAGCCCAAACCCGATAGGCGGGACGATGACGATTTCGCCAAATGTAACAGGCGCATTGACAGAGGAGCCATCAGGTTATTTGTTTGATCCGAGTTTTTATCCAAATGGCGAGACGGTAATATTTACGTATGATTATACAGATGGTTTTGGATGTAATACTATTGTTACAGAAACGACGACAATCTTCTCATTGCCAAGTGTTTCCTTTACAGGGCTTGCTCCAAATTACTCGACAAGTGATCCACTAGTTACGTTGACAGGAACGCCTGCAAATGGAACATTTGCGACAACAGCAACAGCTGGATTAACAGATAACGGAGATGGAACAGCAACACTTGATCCATCGATCATGCCAATTGGTGGGCCTTACGATATAACTTATACATTTACAGATGCGAATGGATGTACTAATTCCGAAACCCAACAGGTGACCATTTCAAGTCAGTTGGTCGTAAGTTTTGGAGGACTAAGTTCCGAATATTGCGAAAGTGATGGATTGGTACAATTGACAGGATCGCCAACGAATTCAAATGGAACATTTACGACAGATGCACCAAGTGGGTTAACAGATAATGGAGATGGTACAGCGACTTTAGATATTAGTTTGGTACCAACGGGACAGACCTTTACCATTACCTATTCCTATAGCGATCCAAATACAGGGCAATCAGGAACGGATACACAACAATTTATAGTACATGCTAATCCAATAGTTACTATCGAAGGTTTAGAAACAGATTATTGCGCAAATGATCCAGTAGATTTTATTAGCCCAAACCCGATAGGCGGGACGATGACGATTTCGCCAAATGTAACAGGCGCATTGACAGAGGAGCCATCAGGTTATTTGTTTGATCCGAGTTTTTATCCAAATGGCGAGACGGTAATATTTACGTATGATTATACAGATGGTTTTGGATGTAATACTATTGTTACAGAAACGACGACAATCTTCTCATTGCCAAGTGTTTCCTTTACAGGGCTTGCTCCAAATTACTCGACAAGTGATCCACTAGTTACGTTGACAGGAACGCCTGCAAATGGAACATTTGCGACAACAGCGACAGCTGGATTAACAGATAATGGAGATGGAACAGCAACGCTTGATCCATCAGTAATGCCAATCGGCGGCCCGTACGATATAACTTATACATTTACAGATGCGAATGGATGTACTAATTCCGAAACCCAACAGGTGACCATTTCAAGTCAGTTGGTCGTAAGTTTTGGAGGACTAAGTTCCGAATATTGCGAAAGTGATGGATTGGTACAATTGACAGGATCGCCAACGAATTCAAATGGAACATTTACGACAGATGCACCAAGTGGGTTAACAGATAATGGAGATGGAACAGCGACTTTAGATATTAGTTTAGTACCAACTGAGCAGACTTTTACCATTACCTATTCCTATAGCGATCCGAATACAGGGCAATCAGGAACGGATACGCAACAATTTATAGTACATGCTAATCCAATAGTTACTATCGAAGGTTTAGAAACAGATTATTGCGCAAATGATCCCATAGATTTTATTAGCCCAAACCCGATAGGCGGGACGATGACGATTTCGCCAAATGTAACAGGCGCATTGACAGAGGAGCCATCAGGTTATTTGTTTGATCCGAGTTTTTATCCAAATGGCGAGACGGTAATATTTACGTATGATTATACAGATGGTTTTGGATGTAATACTATTGTTACAGAAACGACGACAATCTTCTCATTGCCAAGTGTTTCCTTTACAGGGCTTGCTCCAAATTACTCGACAAGTGATCCACTAGTTACGTTGACAGGAACGCCTGCAAATGGAACATTTGCGACAACAGCGACAGCTGGATTAACAGATAATGGAGATGGAACAGCAACGCTTGATCCATCAGTAATGCCAATCGGCGGCCCGTACGATATAACTTATACATTTACAGATGCGAATGGATGTACTAATTCCGAAACCCAACAGGTGACCATTTCAAGTCAGTTGGTCGTAAGTTTTGGAGGACTAAGTTCCGAATATTGCGAAAGTGATGGATTGGTACAATTGACAGGATCGCCAACGAATTCAAATGGAACATTTACGACAGATGCACCAAGTGGGTTAACAGATAATGGAGATGGAACAGCGACTTTAGATATTAGTTTAGTACCAACTGAGCAGACTTTTACCATTACCTATTCCTATAGCGATCCGAATACAGGGCAATCAGGAACGGATACGCAACAATTTATAGTACATGCTAATCCAATAGTTACTATCGAAGGTTTAGAAACAGATTATTGCGCAAATGATCCCATAGATTTTATTAGCCCAAACCCGATAGGCGGGACGATGACGATTTCGCCAAATGTAACAGGCGCATTGACAGAGGAGCCATCAGGTTATTTGTTTGATCCGAGTTTTTATCCAAATGGCGAGACGGTAATATTTACGTATGATTATACAGATGGTTTTGGATGTAATACTATTGTTACAGAAACGACGACAATCTTCTCATTGCCAAGTGTTTCCTTTACAGGGCTTGCTCCAAATTACTCGACAAGTGATCCACTAGTTACGTTGACAGGAACGCCTGCAAATGGAACATTTGCGACAACAGCGACAGCTGGATTAACAGATAATGGAGATGGAACAGCAACGCTTGATCCATCAGTAATGCCAATCGGCGGCCCGTACGATATAACTTATACATTTACAGATGCGAATGGATGTACTAATTCCGAAACCCAACAGGTGACCATTTCAAGTCAGTTGGTCGTAAGTTTTGGAGGACTAAGTTCCGAATATTGCGAAAGTGATGGATTGGTACAATTGACAGGATCGCCAACGAATTCAAATGGAACATTCTCTACAACAGCACCATCAGGTTTGACAAATAATGGAGGAGGATTGGCAACCTTGGATATTAGTTTAGTACCTACGGGACAGACCTTTACCATTACCTATACTTATGATGATCCGAATACAGGGGAATCAGGAATGAACACCCAGCAGTTTATAGTACATGCTCTTCCAACGGTTGTAATTACTGGTTTGGAAAATGAATATTGTTCGACAGATTTACCAATAGATTTTGATGTAAATCCAGTAGGCGGGACGATGACGATTTCGCCAAATGTGGCAGGTGCGCTGACATTTGATGGTTCAATTTATACATTTGATCCAGGTCTATATCCAAATGGGGAGACGTTAATTTTTACGTATGACTATACGGATGGCTTTGGCTGTAATATTATTGTTACAGAAACAGTTGTTGTTCAACCAGTTCCAGTTGCGACGATAAGTGGATTAGCTTCATTTTATTGTGAAGATGAAGCTGCCTTTACTATTTCGGCAAATCCAATAACTCCATTAGGAACTTTTAATACAACCCTACCGAGTGGCTTTATAGATAATGGAGATGGTACTGCAGTAGTTGATCCTGCTGCAATTCCTACTGGAAGTAATTTTTCAATTACGTATACCTATAATAATGGGAACGGGTGTGAAAGCATTGTTACAGGAACTCTTATGGTCAATGAATTACCAAATGTTTCCATTACTGGTTTGGCATCTAATTATTTGGTGACAGATCCCATTGCGACATTGATAGGATCACCTACCAATGGAACATTTACTACAACAGCACCGAGTGGATTTATAGATAATGGAAATGGAGAAGCAACGCTTGATCCTTCTGCGATACCAATAGGAGGACCATATGATGTGACTTATACGGTTACAGATGCCAACGGTTGTACAAATTCTATAACACAACAATTTTCAATTTCAACCAATTTAGTAGTTGCATTCTCTGGCTTAAATTCAGACTATTGTGAGGAGGATGGATTAGTACAATTGATAGGAACACCTACCAATGCGAATGGTGAATTTACCACAACAGCGATAGCTGGATTAACAGATAATGGAGATGGTACAGCAACTTTAAATCTTTCATTAGTTCCAACCGAACAACTATTTGAAGTGACTTATAGTTATACTGATCCAAATGGACAGTCGGGCATGGATGTACAACAATTTACAGTACACGCCAATCCTGTAGTTAGTATTTCTGGGATTGACGTAAGTGGCAGTTATTGTTCAAATGAACCTGATTTTATTATTACAGGTTCACCATCAGTAGGTACATTTACATCAAGTGCAACGACAGGATTTATGGATAATGGAGATGGTACCGCCACCTTTAGTCCAATGAATTCAGGTACTGGAACTTTTACCATTACTTATACTTCTATCAATAGTTTTGGATGTGAAAGTATTGTTACAGAGAATGTTTCTGTAACAGATGGCAACGGTGCATTCTTTACAGGTTTGGATGCAGATGACATCTGTTATTCCACTTCCCCTATTACTTTGACACCTTCTATTCCGGGACAAGGCACATTTGTTTCTGATCCTGTAGGAGCAGTAACTTATAGTGGGAATGTTGCATTATTTGACATTTCACTTTTCCCTAATGGAGAAACAGTAACGATTACATATACGGTAGGAGCAGGAGGAAATTGTGAATCTACTTTTTCTCAAACCATAACTGTAATACCTCCACTTGCAACAAGTATTTCAGGGTTAAATGCGACCTACTTTACGACTGATTTACCTTTTACCATAACAGGAAGTCCTACTGCATTTGGAGGAGTATTTACGAGTACACTTCCACAAGGATTAACAGATAGTGGAACAGGTACGGCAGAGATTGATTTGACAAATGTCCCAGCAGGAACCTATTCTGTTACCTACTCTTTTACCACTTCCAATAATGGAAATTGTACGTCAAGTGTTACGGAAACATTTGAGGTGATAGACAATACTGTGGTGAGTGCAATTGGTTTGGAAAATACTTATTGTGAAAATGATGATTTGATTATTGACCTTACAGGTTTCCCAACCAATTCCAATGGCGTATTTACTACATCAGTATTAGGTTTAGCCGATAATGGAGATGGTACTGCGACTATAGATTTAAGTCAAGTACCTGTCAATCAATTGATAATAATAACTTACACTTACACCAATCCTGTTACAGGAAATACAACATCAGTTGATTTAGAAACAACAGTTTTTGCAGTTCCTAACATTTCATTTACAGGATTGAATGGAGTCTATTGTGGAACAGAAGATCCAACAGTTTTGACACCTTCCGTAGGTGGTGGAACATTTTCGACTATTCCTGCAGGAGGTATTGTCATGTTAAATGGTCAGCCTAATTTTGACCCTTCACAATTTTCATTTGGAGAAACGGTCGAAGTCATTTATGAATTTATGACAGCAGAAGGGTGTATGACGATGGCTAGCCAAACAGCATTGGTTGAAGAATCGATAATTGCTGACTTTACACCATTAGAAGCATTTTATTGTGATCCTCCGAATACATTATTTATCACAGGAATTCCTTCGCCTGATATTACATCAACAGCGACCTTTGAAACGGATCTCCCTAACAATGCATTTACAGATAATGGGAATGGAACAGCAACGATTAATTTTGGAAATGCAAATGAAGGGCAAGGATACTTTATTACTTACATTATCGAAAATGCAAATGGTTGTTCAGATACTTTAACCCAAAATTTTGATTTTGGATCAACGGTAGCAATTGGTTTTACCAACTTACCTTCAACGATTTGTGCTTTAGATGATCCATTTGAAATGACTGGAAACCCATTACCAGATGCAAATTCTCAAGCAACTTTTACTTCCAATATTCCAGGAAATATAGGCCTGACTGATAACGGAGATGGAACAGGAACTCTTGACCCATCTGGAATTCCTACAGGAACTCCATTTAAGATTTACTATACTTTTATAGATCAAAATATGTGCGAAAAAGTTGATTCCCAAACGGTAGTTATTGGGGCAGAAGAAATGCTAGGTTTTACAGGAATTGATGGAAATACAGTTTGTAATGATCTCGATCAAGTAGTCTTGATTCCTTCTTTACCTGGTGAAGGCGAGTGGCAAACAACTCCTCCGGGATTAATTTCTGCTAATGATACTACAGCAATTCTTACGCTTACAGGAATTGCAGCTGGAACAAATATCACGATCAACTATTCGTTACCTTCTGCAGGCCCTTGTACGGATGATTTTAACTTGACATTCGAAGTGCTAGAAGCTCCAAAATTTGATTTAGCAGATACTTTAATTTTATGTGAAGAAGGAACGATTTCTATCGCCCCCGAAAATCCAAATGATGAAATTATTTGGAGTACAGGAGCAACTACACCCGAAATTACAGTAAGTACAGAAGGAACATTTTCAGTAGAAGTCACAGCTATGAATGGTTGTGTAGTAGAGGATAGTGTTGCGATTTTAGTGGAATCAGGATTCCAATTTTTAAGTAATTTCCTTGTAGCAAATGAAGCTTGTGCAGGAGATACTGTTCATTTTATTGACATCTCATCAGTCTTGGTTGATGCCACAGGATTTGATTGGAGATTTGGAGATGGGACAGGTGGAAGTACAGAGAGAGATCCTACTCATGTCTACGAAACACCTGGTACTTATAATGTGAATTTTACTGCATTTTCAGCGGGTTGTGATACGATTCAAATTACCAAACAGATTTTAATTAAAGACTGTTTAAAACCGATAACTGGAGATGTTTTTGATTCTGTAATTGCAATGCCTAATCCTAGTGATGGAGACTTTTCGGTAGATATCCAATTACTTGAAAAACAACCGATTCTAGTGATTTTATTTGATTTTCAAGGAAGAAAAGTGGAGGAAATGAATTATGATTTTAGTTCTTCTTATTTGGTTGAATTTAAAGATTTGCCAAGAGGATTTTATACGGTTCATATTCAGAGTTTGAAGGAACGGAAGGCTATCAAAGTACAGGTATTTTAAAAATTATTAAATGAAAAAATATTTTTACTTCGCCGTGTGTATATTGTTTTTTGCAAAAATAACAATTGCACAAAATGAAGGAAATCAACTATTCGACGATACCTATTTACATGAAGTAAGAATTACTTTTAGTGAACCCGCGTTCTTTGATTCTTTGACAAATACCTTCGAAGCACACTCTATAATTTATGACGGTGATGGCATTATTCCATATCAAGAAGCACAAGTAGAAATAGATGGAACAATAATTAATGATGTAGGAATTCGCTTGAAAGGATTGTCTTCTTATTTAGTTGCTGAAAATTTAAAGAAACCATTTAAGTTAGATTTTAATGAATTCATTTCAGATCAAACTTATGATGGATTAAAAAAAATAAACTTGCACAACGGCGCGGCCGATCCTTCACTTCAAAGAGAATTTTTAAGTTATAAAATGCTACGAGATATGGGGCTTGCCGCTCCTCGTACAGCTTACACAAAATTATATTTAAATGATGAATATTGGGGTGTTTATATTTTGGTAGAACAAATTGATGATACGTTTGTAAAAAATAATTTTGCAGACAAAGGAGGAAATTTATTTAAAAATATAAAAAATTCAAATTTAGCTTGGTTGGGAAATGATCCTTTGGCGTATCAAGAATATTTTGATTTAAAAACCAATGAGACTGAAAATGATTGGAGTGAATTTATCAATTTGGTAGATGTCATAAACAATGTTCCTGATTCACTTTTTGAAACTGCTATTGAAGATGTTTTAGATATTCCTTCTTTTCTAAAAACACTTGCCGTAGATATTACTATTAATAATTGGGATGCTTATGTATTGAATGGAAGAAATTTTTATTTGTACTATCATCCTATTGAAGAAAAATTCCATTGGATTCCTTGGGATTATAATATCACTTGGGCAGGGCGATTTTTTCATGAAGGAAATCCATTGCCTCCAGACAATTTGGATTGTCCTTTACAAACCGCTTTTGTTTGGACACAGTATGCTGATTCTGTTAACTTTATTGATGACACCTACCCACCTGCGGAGACTTGGTTTTGGGATTTTGGAGATGGAACAACTTCTACAGAATCGAATCCCATTCATGTTTTTTCTAACCAAACATCATATGAAGTGTGTCTTGTAACAACGCGTACACATGATGGAAATATTTGTGAGTTGCGTCGATGCGAAACTATTGATTTAAGTTTTACTCCTTCAGAATGTAATGCTATCATTGATAGTCTTAGTCCTTATCCAGCAGAAGACCCTTTTTATGTTCAGACTGCTGCGATTCAAAATTCTTGTTGCAATTCTTGGAATTCTTCTTGTGAAGTTTTTTATGAAAATTTTGAAACAGGAGGAGCAAACCTTGGATTAGGAACTAACTTATTTTTAATACAAAATAATCCTACACGAACACTTGTTCACCGACTGATGTCTATTCCAAAATTTAAAAATCAATATTTGGAATACTCTTGTTATATCCAAGATCAAATTTTTACGGAGGAAAATATTGATACATTAATTGAAACGAATTATCAATTAATTAAAGATGAAGTCGAAGCAGAATCCTATTTTCTTTTTACAAAAGATTATTTTAAATATGCAAATGGTGATGGCTCGGGTGGGGGAGGTGGTGCCTTGATCCCACCGCTTCGAACTTTTCTAAAAGACAAAAAAATATTTTTTCAACAACAACTTAATTTCACGGAATTGAATTGTTATGAAGATTCTACGATTTCTATTCCATTTCAATCTGTAGTAATTAACGAACTGGTTGCTTCCAATAATTCCCAATCTGGAATTACAGATGCGGACGGAGAAGCAGAAGATTGGATAGAATTGTACAATAATACATTGGATACGATTTGGTTAGAAGATTATTTTTTTACCAATAATAAATCTTATCCGAGGCGTTGGCAATTTCCTTCACAGACTAAAATTCTACCCAATGATTTTTTAATTCTTTGGGCGGATAAAGATGTTGATCAAAATGGAATTCACTTGCCATTTAAATTGCCAATTTCTGGAGCGTCACTTTTTTTATTTAATAAAAAAGGAGAAATAATAGACTCCGTATCTTACGAGTTACAATCTTCTAACATTGCTTTTGCAAGAATCCCAAATGGAACTGGAGATTTTAAAAGTCAGGCCACTACTTTTTTTGATAACAATGAAAATACAATTTCTAATAGAAATGAAAATATCATTCAAAGTGTTTCAATAAAAATCACTCCAAATCCTGTTGTTCATAATTTTTCAATATTAGGAATTCCATATCAAAAAATATATCCTTTTGTTTTATACAATCACTTAGGACAACTTGTTATGAATTTTTCGTGGGATGGAAAACCTATTGAAATTTCTCATTTGCCTAGTGGAGTGTATTTTATAAATGCTGATATAGAAGGTATACCTATTTCAAAAAAACTAATAAAAATAGATTAAAACACAGTCTCAATATTTTTATAATATGAAATATAAATATGTGATATTTTTTTAAAGAAATCTAGCAGAACCGAAATAAAAAATCTAAATTTACAGGAATGAAAAAATTAAATACTTTGAAATTGCCAATATGGTTTTAATAAGTTTTTATTTTTTCTTTTCCTAAAAAAGACATACTAAGAAAAAAAACCAGAAGGGAGCAATTTAACCCCAAATCAAAATGAAAAACCTATCATGGATACAAGTGATAACACATGTTATGACTTTGTCATTGGGCCTTGGTATTGGATACGTTACTTGGAATGGAAACTCCAAAGTAAATCCTAAAAGTCCAACCAATTCAACAACATCAGTTGCACCAACTCCTTCCACATCTTCAGATGTACTCACATCTAAGGGAATCGATTCTTCCATCATTCAAGGAAATAAAGATAATATTACCACTACGGTTAAAGATCCTGTATCCGAAACAAAGGAAGATGCTCCAATTACTTCAATAGAGCCTAAACCAGTAACTAGAAAAGGATTGGAACGAACTAAAATGGGTATAAGTGATAAGAAAATAGGGGAAATTTTATCTACTGTTGCACAAAATTTAGAAGACAAAAGATTAGAGTATAGAAGTGATCTTTTACAAGATTGTTCTGGAATTTTTCATCAAATGAAAGATAGTTTACAACAAAGATTACCTGCCCTTGCCGAAGGAGTTAAATTCCAATATCCTTCATCTAAAAATGTGCGAAACACTCGCCAAATTGCAGATTGGTTTTATAAAAATAACAACCTTCTCATTGTAGAAGATGCTGTTGCTTCTCGTAATTTTATTCGACCAGGCGTAGTTATGTTTTATGGAAAATCCAATAAGACGTTCAAAAATATTGATATAGATATGTTGACGGATCGTGCCAATAATTATACTTCTAATGGTGCCATTATGCACATCGCTGTTGTTACTGATGTAAGGACTGATGCAGATGGCAATGTTCTAGAATATACTTTAATGCATGGAAGAAACCCAAGGCGACATGCTTCTCGAACTGGAAGCAAAGAAATTCAAAGTACTCGAACTAAAGGGTTGCCACCTTTTGGTAATTGGAGTCAACAATTAGTAGCGATTGCAAATATTGCTACACCCAAATAGAAATTTTATACTAAATAATATAGTAGACATACCACTTTCTAAACAAACATAGAGAAGCTTATTAGCTTACCTCTTTGTACTACTCCTAAACATAAAATAAATAAAAATCAACTGGAATTTTCAGTTGTAAATTATTAATGAAATTACCTAATCAAGGTTTAATTTTTAATAGAATTGTATTGCTTAAAACCAAAAGAAAAAAATGGAAATGACCACTATCACCCCATCAAAAGAAAATATAAATGCTACTGAATTTGGGATAGTTGTAAATTCAATAGGGGAGGCTGGAGTAAGTTTGATACCAGCTTTAAAAAAGGTTTCACCTCTTTCAGAAAATAGAATTGCGGCACTATTATTTCAAACTCCTGCAAAACTTTTTACGGGTCTTCCTGAACAAGTGGCTCTAGAAATGAATGAGTTATTGCTTTCCACAGGATTGGAAAGTTATGTCATTAGCGAAGAAGAAAATTTCGAACCTGGTGATAGCAACCATGAAGTTGCGATAGTAATCAAGGACTTTAAAAATATCCAAGAGATCGCAAAAAGCATTCTTACTTTAACTGGAATGTCTATCGAAGATGTTCGAAAAGTATTGTGCAAATCTCCTACTGTACTCATTGGAAAAATTTCAAAAAAATCAGCAGAAACCATTCGATCTAGATTTGAAGCATTGGGGGCGGAGATAGATATTTCTAATCCAAATCAAGCAAAGTTTGATGTATTCAAAGGAGAGTGTTCTTCTTTTGACCAAAACTTAATTAATCAAATATTAAAATCATTGGGAAGTGATATACAGAACAATTTGACTTTATCAGATTTGTCATCTTTAGTTTGTGCAGGAATCACTCGTCAACAAGCCGATAAACTTTGGAATCAAATTTATAGAACAAGCCTTCCCATAAAAATTGTAAATCGAGATTTTGAAAGATTCGATCTTCGGCTCGATCAAGCGCCTGATTCGCCTGAAGTTTTAAATTACTTAACGACGTCAACGGGTATGCCTGAGAAGGTAGCCAAAAAAGTTTTAACAAAACTGCCGTTGATTATTCATAAAAATATCCGCTTTAAAAAACTAGAAGAAGAGGTTCAAAAATTAAAAGATTTGGGGGCAGTTTCTTCAGGCCACCTTTTGGTTTTTCAATCTTTTTCATTGAAAATCAATTCCATTAAAAACATTGATGCGACCATTGAACTATTGAATATTTTAGGCGGTGTTAAAAAACAAGAAATCAAAAATGCCATTTTGGAAAACCAAATTATTGCAGGACCATTTACAAGCCCGCAAGTTCAATGGTTACAATATGAATTAAAAAAAATCGGAACGGTTACCAAAAGAATTTTAAGATAAATAGTGCTTTGTCAAGTCCGATCAAGATAAGCGAGAAGAGGTAGAGTTCGTAAAGCCACGTGTTGAATAATTACGATAAACTTATAAATGAAAAATTAAATGACTCAAGAAAATAATACAATCCCTCCTACACAATCTGAAGGTCTACGACTTCACATGGGAGTTGCAGAGCAAGGAAAAATTTATGCTGTAGCAGGTAACCACAAAATGGCCTTAGTTTATTTTCAAACTGCCATAAGTATGACGGTTCAAGCAGGAGATCCCGAATTATTTTTTCGATTGTATTTGGAAAGTGCGTTAGAGTCAATGGAACATTTAGGGCTATTCGAAGAAGTGTTGGATTATTGTAATAGAGCGATTCAACTTTATGAAGAGAATCCACCTCCTAATGAATTTGCTCGATTGGATTTTGCAAATATCCATCAACGTAAAGGAATTATTTTATTTAAAATGGATCAAAAAGAAGAAGCTAAGATTTTTTTAAAAAAAGCAATTGACTTAGTAAAAAAAGAAAAAGGAAAATTGCCGCTTGCCGAAAAAGTTTTGAGATGGATTCTTATTGGTTTTCATATAGATGATAACAGAATACTTACAGAACAGAAAGCAGCTAAATATTTTACCGTAACAAAAGAAAACATTCGCCCAGAGGCTGCCATCAAATTACCCAATGAGCAGAATATTCCAATGGCGAGATAAATTTTAAAATTATTTTTTAACCATAAATAAACGATATGGACATCAATCCAGCGATGGTAGGCTCGACCCTAGAAAATTATCCACTCAAAACATTACTCATCAGCCTTGCTGAGGGTATTGCTGAGGCGCAAAATAAATTAGATGAAAGTTCGATTCGTACAGCTAGTCAATTGATCGATAAAAAAATTAGTATCAAAGATGCTAATGGCAGGATGATAGAAAAGAGCTTGCTCGAATTAGGATTCCTCCCTACTTTTTATCATTTCGATTCGGCTACTATAAAAGTAAGTGTAACGATAACCATGAAAGTGGAAGAATCTACAAGTACAAGTATAGGTGCTAGTCTTTCCATAGGTCATAATACTAGTTCTAGTCAAACAATACCTAAGAATACTGACGGAGCTGGAACCACAGGTGATGGAACAGGAACAACAGATGATGGATCTGGAACAACAGACAATGGAACAGGAACAACAGATGACGGAACGGGAACAACAGACGACGGAACAGGAACAACAGATGATGGAACAGGAACAACAGATGACGCAGAAGAAAGTGTGTCGATAGGAAGATTCACGTTCACTCTTGACGAACTTCAATCATTAAGTATAACAGACTTAAGGAGACATGGAAGTTCAGTTGGCTTAACCTATGTGCCCGCTGAAAATGGAAGTAATACAAATGAACGAAAGATTAATTTCGGAAAAAAAGTTTTCGATGCGGCTAAGGCGCAACAATAGAATTTATGCTAAATAGATTTGTATGGGGATTTTAAAAGTGTATTAAATCCAAGATTTTCGACACATTCATTCTGAATATCGGGACAAAATTTTTCATTCAGAATCAACTCTAATAAATAAAATATTTTTTTAAAAATAAAAACATTTCACTATGGCAGATGAAACTGAAAATAATGAAACTGGAAATGCTGAAGCACCTGAAGTTCAACCTACTTCGACAGCATCAGGAGGGGCTACTCCTCCTGCTAACACTAAAACTTCAGCAACTAGTGTAGCACTTACCGCTACCTTTGATTTTACTCAAAGCCGAAAATATAATTTCGATGTAACAGGGGCAGCCAGTATCGAAGCTACTTTAAAATCGGTACCGCCTCCGCCAGGGTTAGTTGAATTTTTACAAAAAGCAATAACACCAAACTCTTAATTCATTAGGCTATAAATAAAAAAAATTATGGCAGACCAAGCTGCAAAAGTTTTTAGAATGATTGGCAACTCACCGCTTCCTACACTCATCAATAGTCTAGGAACTGCGGTAGCAGAAGCCCAATATAACATGGATTTGTTCGTAGCAAAAGCGATTAAAACATTAGCTGATAAGGATACCTATGGAGTTGAACTTCCTGGTCATAGCGAGAAAAAATCTTTATTGGAATTGGGATTTATTCCTTCCTTCTATCATTTCTCGGAGATTAATCTAAATGTCAAGTTGGCCTTGAGTTCGATGGAAAGCGAAGCTTTTGATGTAAGTGCAGGAGCTACCGTTGGGAAGCCGATGGTATTTGGAGTATCGCTTAATGCTAGTTATAGTAACAAATATTCATTTAGTGCAAATGCTTCAAGTGAGGTGAATACAAAAATTGTATCCATTCCTCCACCTGCTATTCTAAATGAGATTTTACAAGAATATAACAACAAACTAAAAAATGAAAGATAAAGTCAAAATAAACTTTTGAACTTTTTTAATTTAAAATTATCACCTAAAAAACAATCATAATATGTCAAACTACACAGTTGGAAATGTAGGAAAAGAAATGGGAGCTGTTCCTTTCGGCTCTCTATTAAGTGGTATCGCAGTAGGTATCGCTGAAGGCCAATGGGCCTTAGATAAGTCAAGTATTCGAGTATCCGAATTGATGAGTGGTCAAAGACTACTTCGAGATATTGATACTGGACAATTGTTAACGGCAAGTGGAAAAAATTTACCCAATGGAGCTGAACCGCATGTTGTCGATTCAAGAGTATTGTTTGGATATGACTATATCAATCAAGATGCACAGGCTTCAGATTTTAGGGTAACCATATCAGGTGGAGCAGTAACTGGAGTGACGATTCCTGCCGGAAAAGGTGGAGCAGATTATGCATTTCCTCCAGCTGTGGATATTATAGGAGATGGAACTGGGGCAAAAGCTACAGCAGTAATAAAAGATGGTATAATAGAAAGTATTGCAATTTCTGAAGGAGGACAAGGTTATACGAAAGCGGAAGTTTCTGTGACAGGTGGTGGTGGAAAAAGAGTACCTCGGAAATTAAGTATGATGGAATTGGGATTCACGCCTAATTTTTATCAATTCGTAGATACCATTATTGAGATCAAAGTGATAGTCAATATGATGGAGTCCAAAGAAGAATCAAGAAGTGAAACTCCACGTACCGTCACTACTAATCAGAAAACAACAGATTACAGAAGTCATAGTTACGGTTGGTCATGGTGGCGTCCTCGTTCTTCTTCCTATAGAAGAAAAGAAACTTCCGTAGTTACCAAAACTGTTGATCCAGCATATGCCAATAAATATAATTATTCGGTTGAAGGTTCAAGCTTAGTGAGAACTAAACTAGTACCTGTTCCTCCTCCAACTATTTTGGAAGAAAGAATCCGTCAGTTGATGGAAACGGAAGAAATATTTAGAGATGCACAATTAAAGTCTGGAACATTGTAGGAATACTTAATGTGAATCACTATAAATAAAATTTATGCGATCTGCTTTGCAAAACCTGCGGGTAGAAAAGGAGCAGAGCAAGGATTCGTAAAGCTTTAATAAATCCATACCACAGTTTGCTCAAAGCGGATCGCATAACTCAATTTCTTAAATTCAATTATTCATTTTTTTTAAAAAGTAAAAAATGGCAGATAATCAAGGTGCTATAACTATAGGCAGGCAATTAACAGATGTAAAAATTTCAAATCTTATCAAAGACATTGGATTTGGTATTGCTGAAGCTCAATTTGAATTGGATAGAACAAGTATGAGAATTGCCCAAATGATGAGCGGTGCTAAATATGAAATTGAGGATGGGGTTGATGATGACGGCAAACCCATAATGAAAGAAGAACCTCCAGCTTTAGTAAAATTTGGTGGTAAAAGTTATTCCATGATAGAGCTTGGTTTTACACCATCTTTCTATCAGTTTGTAGATACGATCATTGAAGTAAAAATGTCTATCAGTATGACTTCCGCTGAATCTAGATCAAATAGTAATACTCGTATAGATGCAAAAGGTAAAGCTAGTGTAGGATTCTTTTCAGGAAAAACTTCTTTGACTGCTACAGCTGTAAGTGCTTCTTTTGCTTCCAAATATCAATACAGCGCGGAAGGGTCAAGTTTAGTAAGAACCAAGTTAGTACCTGTTCCTCCTCCTGCTATTTTGGAGGAAAGAATAAGAAAACTCATGGATGAGAATCCTGTCGATAATGCAGGAAGAGCAGACTTCTAAACCTAGAAAATTTTTAATCAACTAATTTTTTTCCAATGGAAGAAGAAGATTATAAATCGTGGGAAGATCTCCTAGATGAAGACGAGTCCGGTGGATCGAATGAGGATATATCTGAAGCTGATTTGTCTTATCTAAAAAGCCAAGTCGATCTTCCTGATGACATCAATGCTTTATTTAGAAAACAAAAAGAGTTAGAAAATCATTTGAAGAAACTCACAGGTGAAGGTGATCTTGATCCTGAAGAAGCTCGAATGAAAAAGATGTACCCAATCAAAGTACATACTAAAGAAACTCGAATTGAACAGCGAAAGGAACGAAAGGAACAGGAGAACAAACATTTCCAAAAAATAAAATCTCTAAAAAGAAAAATAGCAATTAAAGCTGCGGAAATACGAGCCAATGAAAAGCGACAAGAGGCGATTAAAGATTTAAAAAATCAAAGAAAAATTTTAGATCGTTGGGAAGAAAAAAGAAAAAGGAGTGAGGCTGAGCATAAAAAGAAAATTCATGAATATGAAAAACGCATGCTTAAATTTGAAGAAGATCGAGCCGCCGCTGTTTTAAACAAACGTATTTTGGAAAAACAGCAAGCTAAAGATTTAGAGAATTTAAGAGGGCGAAATGATAAAGCAAAAAAAGAAAGATTAACAGAAAAAAAGGAACGAAAAAAACTTAAAAAAAAGGCTTTGAGTATTCCTAACACACACACACTAGCCGCTAAGAAAAAAGAAGAAGAACGAAAGTCTCTTGTTCAAAAAGAAAAAAAGCTTAAAGAAAAAGAAGAACAGCAAAAAAGAGAACGAATGGCAAAAGAACTTCAAGAAAAAAGAGAAGAAGAAAAAAAACGGGAACGAGCAGAATTTTTAGCTCATGAACGAAGACAAGAAGAATTAAAGAGAAAACGAATTAATCAAAGAAGAAGAGAAAATGATATGATGGTATAAGACAATCAACATTAATACATATTCTTTTCTCAAAAAAAAACAAACATAATATGTCTGACCTTTTGAAATCAGAAGATATAATTACCGCCCCGATTGACGATTATTTGTTGAGTATTGCAGATAGTCTTCAACGAGTTCAGTTACAACTGAATCAAAATAAAGTGCTGTCAGTAGATGGGCAATCCTACACCACCTACCAACTTCCTAAACTGGAATTTGAATTAAAAATGTCGATCGAGATGGATTCAGTTACTCAAGATGGTCAGACACGATCGGTCATGAAAGCTGTTCCTGTCAACCCTTCGGGTACAACCAGTAGCAGATCATCTAAGAAATCTCAATCTATAGAATCCGCTAGTACAATCAAAGGAGTTTTTGTAGCTGTGCCTAGTGACTTAGGAAAACCACCTCCAAAGATTCGAACTTTTATTGAACGCTATGGAAACGAATATAAAATAATGGTCAACGTACAATCAGCAGTAGGAGAGTACTTAAAAGATATTGAAGTCCATTTTAATATTGATAAGGAGATGAGTCGATTATCTAGTGAGGCTGACAACATTGAAGCCAAAGCATTACATAGTGATACTTATTTGCAAGCTGCCATTCAAACTACAGATGAAAATGGAGTAGCCTTTACAGAACTTCAAGTCGCAGAAGCAGAAATAGACGGCTCTTCAATTGCAGTCTTAATTGATGTATTAGGTAAAACCGAAACTGTAATTATTCAAGTAGATAAAACAGCTTCGTAAAAGGAAAGAGAATGCGAATTAAATAATCAAAAGAAGAAAAATTTAATATGGGACGTGATAAAAATTATGGTTTATACCTAGATGGAAATACAGAAATAGAAATAGGAAAATCTGTTGACCTCAAATTAACGGATGCTAGTTTTACGGTCGAAGTAGAAATTAAAGTCGATAGATATAATCCGAGTAACAGTCATTTGGATTCAACGATATTAGGAAATGTTACTGGAAGTGTAAATAGTAGTCTTCTTCATTTGACGCTTCGAAATAAAGTTCCCTATATGGGATTTTTTCATAACGACACTAGAGGGACTCAAGTTATTGATGAAGGTGTTTGGTATCATTTAGCTTTTGTTTATGATAAAAATGCTAAGACACAAAAAATTTATGTCAATGGAAAATTAAATGTCATAGGCGAAAACAAAGTCCCATATATTGGCAAAGGTTCTCTTGTACTTGGAAATTGGGGTAGACAAAACACCTATTTTCAAGGGCAAATACGAGGGTTGAAATTTTGGAACTCTGCCTTACCTAAAAATAAAATCTTAACTAATATCAGTAGTGGGTTAGAAAAAAGTGCTCCTGGTTTGATAGCTTATTGGACATTTGAAGATGGGTTTGTAAAAACAGCTCAACGTAATGCTCAACAGAAAAAAATCAAAGCTCTCAATGTTAAACTGGATAACATGATTTCAAAATATCAAGATTTGAAATCAGTTTATACAGATATGAGCGCGAAAAAAGAAAAATTAGAAATTGAATTAAAGGCATACAAGGCAGAAAATGTAAGTGCAATTGCTCTTAAAAAACAGCTAAAAGAATTAAATGAAAAATATGTAACTCTAGGCAAAGAATACACAAATATTAAAAAAGAGCTCAAAACATTTAAGGAAAACAAAAATGCAGTTGTCCCCATTGCTTCATTGATAGAAGATGCTAACAAACAAATTACAAAAGCACGTACGCTATTAAAAGATAGTGATTATCATCTAGGGCATGTGAATATGCAATTCAAAATGATTCCTTCTAGAACAGGGGATGCTCTTATTTTTCCTTCAACAGAAGATGTAGTTAATAGCTCTGATTCATTAAGTACGATTGACTTGGAATTCGCTCCAAAAGAATCAACTTTGGTCGCTGAAAAATCAACTAAAAAAATACCTGATGTAAAAGGATTGACTGAAATTATGGCTCGTCGAAAAATTTCTCAAGCGGGTTTTTTAACTGAAATAAAATACCAAGCAATCCCAAATTCAGATAATAACAAGGATAGAGTCACCAAACAAATACCTGATCCTAGCAAACAAGCTGAGGCTGAAGTAAACTCAATTATTATCATTTTTATTGGAAAAGAAATAATATAAATAACATGGCTATAAAAAATAATGACGAATTATATGATTCGCTTTCGGCTCCCCTAGGAGATATCATTTCTTCGGTAGCAAGAGGTGTAGCGGATGCACAGCAAGCATTGGATATGCGAACCATAGAAACCTTTAAAGAAATTTATGGAAAAAAAGATGGCTTAAGAGAAGAATTGAGGCAACTAGGATATCAGCCTACATGGTATAAAATTCCCGAAGTCAATGCTGAGATTGTCATGTCTCTTTCCATTAGTGAAAATTCTGAAACTAACATAAATCAAATTGCTAATTCAGAAAGATCAGGCAAGCCCAATGCTTTAAAATTATATGCTGCTCCGATCGATGCTAATTATTCCAATCGTTATAATTATGATATCAAAGGAGCAAGTAAAGTAACTTTTAAAATCGTACCTGTTCCTCCTAGTCCTCGTGCAGAAGAGATGAAAGTAGTGCCTTATCTAGAGGGTAAATTATTAGAAGATGCAGAAAGATTACTTCAAATGCTTGGCATTGAATATGAGGTTGAAGAAAAACGAAATACTATTTCAACTGATCCTCCACCATCAGAAAATCCAGCTACTATGACTTCACTCTCATCCTCAGACGATGAAGAACCTGAGGCTGTTCTGGTTACACCTCCAAAAATTTTCCAAACGATACCAGATGCCGGAATCATTCTTAAACATGAACAAAAATTAATTTTAATTATAAAAAATAGAACCAATGAGTAACGTCGGTCAAGAATTATCATCGGTACCTTTCCATGAATTGATTTCTAATCTTGGACTAGGTATCGCCAAAGCACAATATGAGTTAGATAGAAATAGTACGAGAGTTGCTCAATTGATGAGTGGGATAAATGATGAAGATCGGATTCTTTTTGATGGGCAAAGACTTTCACTAATTGAGTTGGGCTACACACCTACTTTCTATCAATTTGTGGAATCCACCATAGAAGTTAAGATGGTAGTTAAAATGACTACTTCCACTTCTTCTGAAAGAAAAACTCATACCGTCAATCAAAAGAAAGAGGTAACTGGTGGATGGTTTTGGAGTTCGGAAAAAGTAGTGAGTACCACTACGGTCGATGCTAAGTATGCTAAAAAATATGACTATAGTGTGGAAGGATCTAGTCTTATCAGAACCAAGTTAGTACCTGTTCCTCCACCTGCTATTTTAGAAGAAAGGATTAGAAATATGATGGAGCGAGAAGCTCAAATTAAAGCACAACAAGAAGATAATACTTAATTCTAAGAATAAAAGTAAAAATTGAAAAGGGAGTTTTGTAGTTTAAGGCCATTCTTCATTTTATAAAAAAAAATAGGAATGCAAAAGACCATATTTGAAATTTCAAAGATGGATTGCCCTTCAGAAGAGAATTTAATCCGAATGAAATTGGAAGGTATTCCGAATCTTTTGAATTTAAACTTTGATATCCCAAATCGTAAATTAATAGTTTTTCATAGTGGAGAAATTGACCTGATAGAAAAGTCAATTCTAGAACTAAATTTAGGAGGGAAAAAACTAAAAACAGAAGAAACGGATCAAGTAGAATTTGAAGAAAACATAAATCAGAGAAAATTACTTTGGACAGTACTTTTTATCAATTTTGCTTTTTTTCTAATCGAAATGACAACAGGATTTATTTCAAAATCTATGGGTCTTATTGCCGATAGTTTGGATATGCTTGCGGATTCATTTGTTTATGGTATTAGTCTTTTTGCTATTGGGGGAACATTAAAGAAGAAGAAGAAGATAGCGAGACTTGCAGGATATTTTCAGATAACACTTGCAATAGTTGGATTCATTGAAGTATTGAGAAGATTTTTTGGCGCCGAAAAACTTCCCGATTTTACGGTAATGGTTTCTGTTTCTTTTTTAGCATTAATTGCTAATGGAATTTGTCTCTATTTATTACAAAAATCCAAAAGTAAAGAAGAGGTTCATATGAAAGCAAGTATGATCTTTACTTCAAATGATGTGATAATTAATTTAGGGGTGATACTTGCAGGACTTTCAGTAAATTGGTTAAACTCAAATAAACCAGATTTAATAATTGGAACCATTGTTTTCCTTTTAGTAATTCAAGGAGCAATTAGAATTTTAAAACTTGGAAAGTAAAAAAATGATTGAACCATAAGGTGATTTTAAACCACCTATGACTAGAAAAAATAAAATTTGTCAAAGAACAAAAACAAAATTATTATGGCAGAATTAGGAACAGGAAAAGATATGTTACATATTCCTTTTGGGGAAATGATTTCAAGTATTGCGATAGGAATCGCTGATGCACAACAACGACTAGATCAATCTAGTATGAATGTAGCCGAAATGATGGGTGGGCAAAAAATTCTGAGGAGCATAGAAACAGGAGAACCAATTTTAAAAACAGATGGTGAAGAAACATTAATTGATTCAAGAGTTTATTTTGGACATGTTCAAGAAGATCGAGGATCAGGTGGACATGCTGTAGCCATCATCAATGATGCTATTGGTGAAGTAACGGAAATCAAAGTTTTACGTGAAGGAGAAAAACATAATAATCCTTCAAGAAATTACACCGTTGAAATAGAAGGGGGAGAAGGAACTGGGGCAAAAGCAGAAGTTGAAATTGATTTAGAAAAAGGGGCCGTAAAAAAAATAAATATCACAGAACCTGGTGAAGGATATGCCTATCCACCTGAAGTAAAAATTAGAGGATTAGGAAGAGGAAAAAAATCCGATGCTATTCTTGAAGCAGTAATTAAACCTCAAGGAGGAATTGGAGATATAGAATTGATTGATGCAGGAGAAGACTATGACGAAATACCTAGAGTGAATATCTTAGGAGAAGGTTATGGTGCAGAAGCCAAAGCGATCATTGATCCAAATACAAGAAAAATAAAAGAAATACAAATTGTAAAGTCTGGCGGAGGTTACGAACCTGAATCGACTACTATTGAGATTATTCCTCAAAAAAGATTAGTTCCTCAAAAATTGAGTATGATTGAGTTAGGTTTTACCCCTAATTTCTATCACTTCGTAGATACTGTTATTAATATGAAAGTGGCACTTCGAATTTCAAGAGTAGGGAAGGAATATAAAGTACATAGTGCGCCAGTAGATGGCTATTATGCTTCAGCTTATAATTATAATTTGCAAGCATCAGCTTCTGTTCAGACGAAAATAGTTCCTATTCCACCGCCTACCATTTTAGAAGAAAGAATTAGAGCAATGTCTGGAATTAATATTTCTGAAAAGGAATGATTTGAATATTTCGCTTCGCTAATTTTTTTTTGACAACAATTAGCGAAGCGAAACATACAAGTAATTTTATAATTCTACTAACTTGATATTATCAATAAAAACTTCCCCAGAATCTTCTACATTAAAATAAAGTTGTTTCACCGTTTTTAACTTGACTCCTTTTGGAATAGCAGAAATCGGAACTGTTACTTTCTTCCATTCCGTTGAATACATTCCACCTTTTACAAATTCAGGTTTTAATTTTACAAATGATTTAGCTCTGTCATAATCTTCAAATCCAATGTAGAGTGGGAGAGAAGCGCTACTTCCATTTGCCATTTTGAGGTCAAATTGAAATCCAGCAGTTTCGACAATAGGAGTTAAATCCACAGGATGCCATTTATTCCAACTTGCACCAAAAGAAGTAAGATTACAATTATTAGCATCATCCCATTTTAGATGAAGTGACTTACTTCCTTCCGAACTTTCTTGATTGGTTATTTTAAATGTTTGGCATACATCGGAAATTAATCCCCAAATATTATTATTGATAAATCCATCATCAAATATTTGTTTAGGTGTTGCGATAGCACTTGGTAATTCTTCCTCTACCATCCAAGGTGTTTGAGGTTCTTCCTCATAAAAAACCAAACTAATATCATCCAAGTAGACACTACCACTTTGTTGTAATTCTATTTGAAGTTGTTTAATATTTGAAGGATCAAGATTCTCTATTTCAATATCAAATGCGCTAAGAGGAGCGACTACTTTTTGCCATTCTTCATCAAGAGATGATCGTTCAAAAAATTTATTTGTTGTATATAAAAAACCCATCCCACCACTATAATCAATCAAAGTCAAAACCATAGGTAATCCGTAGGCTTTGCCTTCTTGAGTTCGAACATACATTTGAATAGCTGCCTTGTCCATGATTAGAGAAAGATCCTTTCCTGCCCAGTTATCCCAACCAATTCCTATCCCTGCAAAATCGCATCCTTTTGCATCACGGTTCCATGATATTTTTAAAGACTCCTTTCCACTATATGCTACATTTGAAACACTTCCTTCTTGACAAACATCTTTTTCCAATCCCCAAACATCTGTAGCATCTTCATCATAAATCCTTGGTTCTACAATCAATGAAAGATTAGTAGGAATAGGGGTTTGAATGTCTGGTTCAACTCCATCATAAAGGGCTACTTTTTTAAACTTGACACATCCTGAAAAAACAAATAACAAGACAATTACAAGTAGCGTATTTTTTTTATTTAATAAAATCATATTGACTAGAGTTTTTTTATTTGAAAATAATAGAGCAAGAAATTTGAAGCTTGTCGAAATATTTAAATTTTTGTTCTATTATTCGATATCCCAATCATTCTTTACAATTCCAATGGACCTCCTTCTGTAAATATCATAAAATCAATACCAAAACCCACCTGAAGTGGAGGAGTAGGTTGAGCATTCATATCAGAAATCAATAACAAACGAATGGCAACTAATTTTCCCAAATCTGCTTGACTCACTCCAATATCACTCATTGGATGACTGATGTGTTGCCATCCATCCCAAGTAGCAAGATTGTAATCGGCAGGTACTCTTAATGCAAGATCTTGCCCATCTTCATACTCTCCACTATCATTGGTATCAAAAATAAAATCAATAATACCTAGACCATGAGGGCCAGCATTACTATATAAAAAACAATTAAAATACAATTCTTCAGGAACAGTAGTTGGCACTTGAAGATATGCATTCCCTGTAATTTTTGATTTAATATCTACTAACCCAACAAAGAAATTTGGTACTACATCATCCGTTCCTTCCAATAAAAAATAAGAACCACCTTCTGCTGGAATATCGCTTTGGCGACCAGTTTGAGAGGTAAATTCAAATTCGAAATTTCCAACAAAAAGATCCGCGCCATAGTCCGTTTCAAAATCTGCAAAGATAGTTCCTTCATTGGCGTATGATCTAACAGATAATGTTTCAACTGTACCACTACCTAAATAAGAAGGTTCTTCAGGAATAGTTAAAGTTACATTGCAAATCTCATCAGTAAAGAAAGGCAAATCTGTTGTACCACCATTCCATTCTGCATTGGTGATATTTACACTTTTATCAAATTTTTCTATCCGTTTAACTGCACCACTTTCTGTACCAGTTATTTCTAATACCCAGTTAACATTTTTATTAAATTCGGCAGTAAAATAAACAGTTTGACCAGCAGCAAAATCTACGGTTGGTTGACTGATTCCGAAATCTTCGACTACGTTAAATGGGCCAAATCTATCCACTAGGTTAGGGCCATCAATCGTATCTGTATCATGACTACATCCTGCAATTATTAAAGCAAAGAGAATTGTAAATATAATGTTGGAAAAAATTGATTTATTCATAATTTCTATTTGTTGCAATGATTTTTAAATAAGTTAGGGTTGAAAAATTAAGCCGATTTTGTTGAATTAAAATTTCATGTTGTACAAAACAAATATTTGATTTAAATCATAATCATTAGGATTGTTTGTTCCTTTTTCAGATTTGAAAGTTTGATATTGCAAAGTCAAATAAATATCTTTTTTGAATTCATATTTGATTCCTGCACCTATTAAAGTTTCTTTGTCATCAGCTATAAATGGTGCTGGAAAATCTCGTACTTCATTAAAGGCTCCATAAACAGGAACATAATCTGTTCCTTCTGCTGAGAGAAGTTTTGCACCCAACAACAAGTCAAATTTTGAAAACAACTCTGCTTCTAATCCTACTTCAATCAAGTTAGAACTTAAATCTACATTTTCAATTTCTAGTCCACCTCTTGAAGCTGATTCTATTTGGAAACCAAGCGTCGCACGTAATTTATTTTTCAAAGAAGCTAACTGATGGATATTAAAGTTTGCAGAACCTCGAAGCAATGTAAAACTTTTTAATTCAAATGTTCCTTGCCCACGTAGTTCTTTTAAAAATGCTCCTTCTAATTTTGCATTAATTTTATCTTCTTTTTCTCCATACTCCACACCAAATTTTAAACCTTGTCGATTTGCAGTAGCATTTCCAAATGGCATCGTGTTGCTGTAACGAGGATCATAAGTCATCAATTGATCCGCTGCTGTTCCAAAAGTGTACAAACCTCTATCTCTCGAAATATCAAAAAGAGAAGGTGCTCTAACGTCTTTATCTACACCAATTCTATTGTAAAAAGTTTTTTCAGCAGAATAATCAATTCGTTTACTCTGTGCGCCCACGCTAAAAAAGTCAGGCCCAATATCAATAAAAGAAGCAGAAATAGTCAGGTTCTGTTTTTTCAGTTTCACCTTCGCTCCAATATCCAAAAAGGTATCATCTTTTTCCGAAAGTGTTACATTTTCTTCATCGCCATTAGCATTCACTACTCTTTCTGCAGTTGCAATATTTGACATTCCTGTTTCTCCTACAAAGTGAATCGCCATATCTTTTTTATCCATAATCGTCACATCAAAATCCACCGTAGATACGGTGTTACGAATTCCAGAAGTAGCATTCCCAGATTGTAAGTCATCAAATGTATGAACTACATTTAAACCAAAATCTGCTTTTAATCCTGATGACTCATTGAATGTAACCGTAGTAAAATCCAACTCTCCACCCGCTATCAATCGATTAGGAGTAGTAAAGAAATCAGTACCTCGAATCCTTGCAATAAATGCTTTGATATCCATGTCTTCGATACCTGTTCCGATGTCCAAGCCAAAGTCAAATTTTGCACCTTGTAAACGCCTTGTTTTTTTATCGGTATAAAATTGTTCGTAGTGAATCACTTCTTTTTGCGGAGCAAAAACAGCAGGTTCATTAATGCTTCCTTCTTCCACATCGTTATACAAGGTATAAGGTGACATCACCACATCCATATCTCCAACTCGATATTTTAAAACATCCGCAATAATTCCTCTTGCCCAAAGTTCCCGAACTTCTACCGACATTCCTGCCCCAAAGAATCCACCAAATTCATTTCGCAAACGAATAATCGTTTGTACTTCTGAAGTTTTATTAGGAGTGGCATTGACTGCAAGATCAAGAAGGAATTCTCCATCTGTCAAACTTTCAATAGTAGAAGAATCAGATTCCAATACTGCACCACCAATTCCTGTTTGAGAAATATTGGTCCGGCCTAAACCATTGAAACTAATTTTTGGTTTGTCGTCTTCTTTTTCGCTTGCTTTTGCAGAGCCATCTTGAGCATTGATAACGTTATTTGAAAAAATAAAAATACAAGAGAAAAGTAAAAGTTTTAAAAATGTATATTTCATAATTGATTGATTAATCGTTATTGATTTTTAGTTGGTTGTTGAGGAACTTAGATATTTGACCTATCTTCAGAATCAACTAGTTTTTAGAAAAAAGTTTTTATTTCAATCGTCACTTCTCGACCTTTATAAGTATCGAGTGTAAAACTTCTATCTTCATAATTCATCCATCGATGTCTAAAATAGATTCCTGTACTTTTGGACACTGTCCAGTCAAATCCTAGTCCGATTCCTGTTCCGAATTGATCAAGTGGTAATCTAGTCTCCAAATCCCATTCGGTGAATTGTCCACCTCTAGCATTCTCAATTCCAAGATAACCTGTCAATAAAAATTTTGGAAAAAGTTCAAAATATGCATCGAACTCATGATATTGTACAAATAGATAACTGTCACCTGTCATAGAAGGAATGGCTGATGCTTTAGATTTAGCAGAACCAAATGATCCTAAATAAAATAAATATAATGCTCGATCACCCACCATTGCCTTTGCCTTAGCTTGAAGATCTACTGCATTAAAATATTTTCTATTTTGAGCTTCAGCCGTTGCTGGATTTAGATCGGTAGTTTGAGTGATTTCAGTTACACCTCGAAAAAATGAAATCTTACGTCCATGAGGACCAAAAACAGTTGGACCAGTTGCTCCAGCTGGGAAAGGATTATAAACTCTTGATAAAGCTAAACCATTAATACGGTGTACATAAGTAAGTTGAGTCGCCGCAGCCTCAATCTCTTGTGCAAATCCCCAACCTATATTAAATTTTGCTGGACCAAATTCCCAACCCGTATTAATATTTATTCCACGTCGATTATGAACTAACTGATTCACTTGCGCTATTTGTCCACCTACACCATTTGCACCTGCTGTTATACCGAAATCTTTTAAAATTTCAGGATTGGAGTTAGTTGCAATCGCCCCATTTTGATTAAAGAAGTTTTTACTGATTTGATATACTTGAACATCCATAGGGAGATAAGTATATTCTTTTGGAATAAAAGCATGAAGCATTAAGGCTTCGCCCCATTTCTTTTCATAGTTAGGGCTTTCGTAGCTACCCATTGCTAATTCACCTACAACTTTTACGTCCGATATTTTTAAATCCAAAGCCAATGAGTGAACTTGGTAAATTCTTTTTATTCGATTGATAGAGTCGAGAGCAGTTTGACTATGAATTACATTATAATATACAGATTGTCGTTTTTTTCCAAAAGTCCTACCTATTTTTCCACCTGTGATAAAATTGGGAATGAATCGAGAGTCTCCTCCAAAACCAACATAAGTAGGTACACTTCCTGCATTGATCGTAGGAGGTATAGATTCATATGGATCAAGAATGCCGTTAGCAAGTCCTGCATTCGGTTGCGTTTTTCCCCAAAACAAATCAAAGTTAAGTTTCCCTGGAAGATTGCCTCCATTAATAATCAATCCTTGAAAGGCTTGGTTATTCCATCGTAAGTCACCTGCACTTGTTGAACCTGTATTGTAGTAGTTGCTGTATTTTTCATCATGAGTTACTCCTTCCCAAGGTGTTCGGTCAAAAATACTGTACCGATCTAAAATTTGATAAACTCCAATCGTAAACGTACTCAAATTATACCAATGTATTCCACCTGCACGTACTCCAAAGCTACCATGTTTTGTTCTAAAATTTCCATAGAAATTAATTCCAAGGTTCATGGTTAGAACATTCTCTTCAGAACCTGCTCCCACATAAGGTGAAAATAAAAATAACTCTGTTCCAAAAGTACTTTTACCATTGGGTCTACCGTAAACACTTAAAGATAACATCGGCTCTCGATAACCATCACCAAAACCATATGCTTTTTCATAAGGTGCTAAATTGGGGTAAGGCTCAATCATATTTCGTCCATACCCGAAAAGTCGATAGTATCCAAAAAGGGTTAATTTTTGACCTTTTTTTCTTAATCGTTTTCCTACAAAACTGGTATCGTATTGGATCCCAGCAATTACCTCTGTATCAAAATCAGGTAATTCAGGCTCGAAAAGAGGAATAGAATCGGAAGAGGTTTCTTTTAATTCGTTGATAGATTTATCCATTATTGAAGATGAAGAAATAAAGCTATCTTGGCTAAAAGTAACAACTGATAGGAATGAGAAAAATAAGCAGAGACTCCACTTTATTTCTTTTTTTGTAAAAAAGAAAAATCTGGAGTAAAGGGAGTTTTCCCTTGTTTTCGTTTTGTGGAGATGAACCATAAAGTAATATAGTTTTGTTGTTGACAAATTTAATGTGAATAGATTGCTGACAGGAAAATTAACATACATCACACTTACATCTTTTTTTTTACCTATACATCATCACTACATCATTGTCTTATTATTTTGTTGGACTTATATTAATTCCTTAATTTTTCGGTGAATTTAATATTTTAAAAAATAAAGTTTGGTTAATCATGAAACAAATCAACTCACTTCTTTTTACACTCATTATTATATGTCTTAACTTTTCCCTCCAAGCACAAGCTCCAGAAGGGCCTATCAAGGTAGAAATGCGGCAAGAAAATGGAACTTGGCAACTTTATCGAGGTGACAAACCTTACTATATTAAAGGTGTAGGTGGGCATAATGAATTAGATCGCGCAGTTGCCTATGGTGCCAATTCAGTTAGAACATGGGCCGCTGCTGATGCCATTTCTATTTTAGATGATGCACATGCAAAAGGCTTAACTGTACTTTTTGGACTATGGGTAGGATGCGAAAGGCAAGGATTTGATTATGATGATGCAAAAGGTGTTCAAGCGCAATTAGAAAGATTTACAGAAATTGTAAAAACGTATAAAGATCATCCTGCCATATTAATGTGGGGAATTGGAAATGAAATGGATCTATTTTACTCTGATTTTAAAGTATGGAATGCTGTTGACGATATAGCAAAAATGGTTAAAGAAATTGATCCTAACCATCCGACTATGACTGTGACAGCTGGATTGGATGTCGCTGAAGTTCAATTAATAAAGGAACGAGCACCTCATATTGATGTCTATGGAATCAATACTTATGGTGGTTTGATTGGTATTGATAAAGAAATGCGTGCATATGGTTGGGATAAACCTTATGTGATTACAGAGTGGGGACCAAATGGTCATTGGGAAGTTCAGAAAACGGCGTGGGGAGTTCCTATTGAGCAGACCAGTTCTGAAAAAGCAGCAGATTATCAAAGAAGATACAATCAAGGTATTGCAAGAGATAAAGAGATGTGTGTAGGTTCTTATGTTTTCCTTTGGGGGCAAAAACAAGAAACGACGCCTACTTGGTACGGAGTATTTTTAGAGGATGGTTCGGAAACAGAGGTGATGGATGTTTTGGAAAAATCGTGGAGTGGAAAATATCCAATGAATCGCTCTCCCCATATTGCTTCGATGACTATGAATGGAAAGAAAGTAAGAGAAAGTGTATATGTAAAGCCACGAAGTAAAACTCGTTTTAAAATAGATATAACAGATCCTGATGGTGATATTTTAAAATATCGTTGGGAAATATTACCTGAAAGTACAGATATCAAATCAGGTGGTGATAAAGAATCAAGACCTGAACCCATTGAAGTCGTTGTTAAAGCTGGAAGTGTTAATGGAGTCCTGAATTTTAAAGCACCACGAAAAGAAGGAGCATATCGATTGTTTGCATATATATATGATGGGAATGGAAATGCAGCTACTGCGAATTTTCCTTTTTATGTAAGTAAGGAAAAGAAATAATAAGTATCTGATACTTAACAATATTTAGAAAAAGTGAGAAGCATGTGTTTCTCACTTTTTTTTATGCTATTTGGATAATGAGTTAATTATCCAAATATCTTCAATAAATACCAAATTGATTAAATATAATGCAAAATTACCCCAATGTTAAAATAACAATATTCTTCGTGTTAAAATAACATCTATTGTAGCCAATCTAAAGGTAGTACGGTGAATGAAATGCCTCTAAATTTGTCCTATCATTTTAAAATAAAAGAAGTGTTTTTCTTATTTCATTTTTAAATTAAAAAATAACTTTATTATGAAAACACAAATTAAAATTGCTACAATATTCATCGTTCTTTTGGTTTCAAATTTTGCATTTGCAGGAACAGACAAACCTGTCTTTAATATTAAAGACACCGGAGAAAAGACGATTCACTTTGATACAAAAGAAATGTCATCTTCATATGTAGAGGTGATTATTCAAGATGAGAATGGAGAACAAATGTTTAGCGAATATGCGATCCATACTGCTGATTTTGAAAGAAAATATAACTTGAGTGAGTTGGAAAATGGATTGTATTTTATCGTTGTAAAATCTGAAACTATGACTCAGATGCTTCCAATTACGATTACAAAAAAAGGATTGGAAATGGATTGGAAGGATTTAGAGACAATGTAAATATATTGTTTTTCAGAAAACTTATTTTAGGAAAATGCCTCAGGTTCTGTATGGAATCTGGGGCATTTTTTTTTATTCAGAATGTAGGTTCTTTGACAAATCCTATGAAGAGTAAAAAAGTAGCCATCCTGCGCCTTCGATTCCTAAAGGAAAGCCTCGCTAGTTCAACAGAGCGGGAGGGTTTCCCTTTTGGGACAGGGTGAGGGAGGGCTGTCTAAGAACCAAATCTTTCACAAGCAACTGTAAGTTTTTTTTAATAAAAAAATTGTATAACTTATTACGAAGAAAAAAGACTCGTTTAAAGATTTGAGTATTTGTTTTTTTACATTTACAATGTAAAGCTTCACCATTTTATTAAAACTATTTTTCGTTATGAATTTTAAAACTATACTTTTCTCTATTTTATTTTTTTGCTACTTCAATTCATTTGCTCAAGATGCTGGAGATCAATTATTTGAAGATACTTATCTCCATCAAATCATTATCGAATCAGATGACTTCAATGATAAAGCTGCTTTTCTTAATGGACTAGGAAGTTCCGATTATATTCTGGTTCGACTTACCATAGATGGAGACATTTTAGATTCCATTGGTATCAGAAAAAAAGGGTTTCTATCTGCTATTGATCTTAATAAACCACCTATAAAAGTAGACATCGATAAATTTGTAAATGGGCAAAAGTATCATGGATTAAAAAAATTTAATCTCCAAAATAATTTTAGTGATAACTTTATGCAACGTGATAAAATCGCATATGACCTTTATAGGAAAGCAGGTGTAGTTGCACCACGAGCATCATATGCAGAAGTCTTTTTTAAAACCGAATCGCTTGGACTTTACACCATGATAGATCAAGTAGATCGAACTTTTTTAAAAGAAAATTTTGCATCGGAAGATGGTACTCTCATTAAAGGAACATTTGACTCGGTAGAAGTAAAATATGGAGACATCGCTCATTATACAAATTACATAGACAATGCCAATGGTTCTAATTTTGGAGATTATGTCAATCTGCAAAGTTATTTAAAATTTCTAGCAATAGATGTTTTAATAGAAGATTGGGACAGTTACGCATTTGATAGACATAATTATTATATCTATTATGAACCTAAAAGCGAACAAATGAATTTTATCACTTGGGATCATAATCTTGCTTTTGATGTGGATGATTTTTATCTCGGTCAACTATATCCTGTAGCAGATATAGATATCATCAACAACCCAACTATCAAAGAAATGTATGAAGCGACTATGTGTGATTTATTGCAATACCTGATTACAGATTCTTACATTGATAATTTTACTTCACATAACGAAGCCTTGCTCAATGATAATACCAGCGGGATTCTCATTCCATCTTCCGCCCCTCTCAATCAATATTTAAAAGACAGAAGGTTAGAAGTAATTAATCAGTTAGCGGACGTAGGAATTACATGCGAAGACCTTTCTTTTGATCATAATATAGGTGACATTGTCATCAATGAGTTTGTTGCAACAAGTGATAGCATAGGCGGGATACAAGAACCCGATGGAGGTTCTCCCGATTGGATTGAATTTTATAACAACACAAATACGGATATTGTATTAAATGAAAAATTCTATTTAAGTGATGATAAAGACTTTCCGAAAAAATGGAATTTCTCCGATGAAGTTATTTTACCAGCAAATGGTTACTTAGCAGTTTGGGCAGATCGTGATGTTCATCAAACTGGCATTCATACTAATTTTAAAATTGGGAAAGATGGTGGAGATTTATTGTTGACCTATGAGGATTTGACTGAAATACAAAATATTAATTATAGCGAACAAAGTCTTAACCAAAGCTATTCTAGGATTCCAAATGGTACTGGGAATTTTATCATCCAAGCACCCACTTTTATGGGAAACAATGAAAACATGATTGCTACTGAAGACTTTTCCATTACAAAAATAAAAATATTCCCTAATCCTATTTTGGATGATTTTTGGATAGAATCTGAAATACCTATTAACCAAATCGATATTTATAATACTATCGGGCAACACATTTTAAAAATTAAATCTCCTGACTTTCCTATTGATGTGAGTAGTCTGGAAGGAGGACAATATTTTTTAAAAATTAAATTAGATAATGACGAATTTTTGATTGAGACTTTGTTTAAAAATTAATTTTTAAACAAATCGCAAAATTCCTCTTGTAAGGAGCATCTTTTTTTACTGCGATGTAAGAATTTGTTACTAAAATTATGATAACAAAAAAATATATAATGACATATCAATATTTTTATCTCTTGCTGTTTTTAGGTTTTCCAACTTTAACTATTTCACAAGAACTAAAAAACACCATCTATTATGGTGAAGATTTTTTCACCCTAGAAGGTACTGAGATTCCAGATTCTCTTAAAGAAAATCGATATGATAGATTACCGCTTTCCTATAAAGAGATTGTTCGAAAACCGGTGTGGGAATTATCTAAAGCTTCAGCAGGAATGTCAATTAAATTCCTTTCTAATTCCACTAGTATTAGCGTAAAATGGACCGTTCTAAATGATAACAAAATGAATCACATGGCTGAAACTGGAATTAAAGGCATTGATTTATACTTTAATAATAAGGGTAATTGGCAATATTTAAATACTGCTCGTCCAAAAGGTATTGATAATGAATCCTTGCTAATAAATAATATGGAAAATGAGATGCGGGAATTTAAAATGTTTTTACCTCTATATGATGGCCTTGTAAATATTAAAGTGGGTATTGATTCTAATAGTGTGATTAAAAAATCATTAAAGAACAATAGTAAGCCAATAATTTTTTATGGAACCAGTATAACACAAGGCGGCTGTGCATCTCGTCCAGGAATGGCACATACCAACATTATTTCCAGAAAATTAAATATGGATTGCATCAATTTTGGGTTTAGTGGGAATGGAAGAATGGAACAACCAATAGCTAAATTAATATCAGAATCAAACCCCGCCTTCTATGTAATTGAATGTTTGCCAAACATGATAAATGCAGCGCAAATTGCTAATAGAACCATCCCTTTGGTTAAAACTATTAGAGAGAAGCATCCTAAAACGGCCATTGTTTTTGTTGAGAACTTTATATACGAACCCTCAATTCTGGATAAAAAGATGGATGAGGATATTAATAAATTAAACACCGCATTAAAAAGAGAATACACAAAAATGATTGAAGATGGATTTGAAAATATTTATTATGTCGATAGTAAGAATGCTACGGGAGAGGACCATGAAGGAACAGTTGATGGTGTTCACTTTACCGACTTAGGATTCATTCGATATGCCAATTTTCTAATAGAAAAATTTATAGAATTTGATCTTATCACTAGAGTTAATTCTGAATGATAAATTTTGAATTTTGAATGAGTCAAAAACCTTGTATTTATTAGGTTTTGAAATTCTCCATACAATTCTATTTAGAATAATCTCTACTAAATAACTGATGTTACGCAGAAAAAATTGAAAGCTGAACTCAAAGACTCTTCCCTTAAAATGAAAAAAGACAAATACATATTTAAATCCGAAAGACTCGGCTTCCGAAATTGGACAAGTGGAGATTTAGAAGAATTTGCAAAGTTGAATTCAGATGAAGAAGTAATGGAGCATTTTCCAAATACACTCACCATAAAAGAAGTTGAAATATTTATTGGTAAACTCAAAAAACATTTTGCCAAAAATGGATTCACCTACTATGCAACTGAAATCTTAGAAACCAAAGAATTTATAGGAATGATTGGACTTGCATTTCAAGAGTATAAAACCAAGTTTACTCCTGCTATAGATATTGGATGGAGATTAAAAAGAAACGCTTGGGGAAAAGGATATGCAACAGAAGGTGCAAAAAGATGTCTTGAATATGCTTTTAATGATTTAGAACTAAAATCAATAATAGCAGTTTGTACAGTAAAGAATAATAAATCTGAAAATGTTATGAAGAAAATAGGGATGACAAAAAAAGGAGAATTCATTCATCCTGAGCTGGCTAAATATCCTGAATACGAAAAACATTTTTGCTACGAAATAACTAAAAAAGAATTTTGAGTATAACTCGCCATATTTAAAATTAAAGTCGTAGTCCGTTTACAGCTTGCCCCAAGCTTTTCAAGTTACTATACAGACACAAATCGTATGAAAATTCTTGGCATTAAAATTTCTTGTGTTTAAGATAAAATATCTCAAAATAACTTAAACGACCTTTTTTGAATTTTAAAACATGGAATTGGATTTCAAATCTTGGAGTAAGTGATACAACCCCAGAAGAAAATACCTTTACCCGGTTTTTTAATCAAATGTCAATTGGGTCAGCAGTTGGAGGTGCACTTTTATGCATTGCAGCGATTTATTTTAAAGTAAGTATCGCATATTTTCTCTTGGCATTATTTGTTACAATTTCCTACTCTTTAATTTTAGTTTTTAATGGGTTTGGTAAAATTTTCTTAGCTAGATATTTTAATGCACTTATTGCTCCCATTTGGGTTAGTATTGCACATCTTTTAGTCGGAGGATTTTTCAGTCAGAGTTTAGCAATATGCACATCTCTTGTTATCACTTATATTTCATTGCGTAACCGTCCTAAGTATCGAATTGGGATTTATGCCTTTACTATCATTACTTACCAAGCTGTAATAATCTATGTTACACTTTATGAACCCATTTTAGGTTCTTTCGATTTCCCATTTGATGATTTGGTTGTTTTTTATTCTGCAGCTACATGGTTAATGGGGTTTCTATATTATTTTAATAAAGAAAGAGAAGAATTAATTTTAAGTCTTAGCAAAAAGAATAAAAAACTTCAAGATACTACAGAAGAACTAGAACGATTTACATATATAGCTTCTCATGATTTAAAATCACCGCTTCGTACTATTTCTGGTTTTATTAGATTAATTGAAAAAGATATAAAAAAGGGGAAATATGAATCGCTGGATGATAAACTTCAATTTGTAAAATCAGGGACTGACCAAATGAATTTTTTGATTGAAGATATTTTGGAATTATCAACTATGAAAAATATTGATAAAAAAAATAGAGCACTCATAGATTTAAATGTGGCAGCAAAAAAGGCAGTAGTAAATTTAACAGAGGATATTAAACAATTCAATGCTAAAATAAATATTGAAGAACTTCCATTTTTTGAATGTAATGAAGTTGAATTTTTATTATTGTTTCAGAATTTTATTCAAAATGGAATTAAGTACAATAAGAGTGTACGTCCCACCGTCTCAATTTCTAATTACATAGAAAATAACAAATTGCATATCGTTTTTTCTGATAATGGGATAGGAATAGCCCCTCAATATCATGAACAAATTTTTGGTTTTTTCAAAAGATTACATAATTCACATGAGTATCAAGGAACTGGTTTAGGGCTTGGGCTTTGCAAAAAAATAATTGTAAATTATGGTGGTGTAGTTTCTATTGAATCTGAGTTAAATATTGGAACAACATTTACACTTAGTTTTCCAATTTCAAAAAATAAAAACACTAAACCAAAAGTACTCGCTAACGCTAGCAATTCTATATAAATTCTTGATGATAATTATTTGCCATTACTAAAATTTAAGCAACCGCTTTTTTAATCACACCTCCATAATAAACGATACCAAATTCACCTCACTATTCAACTCCAATTTTTTCCGCAGTCGATACCGACTAATCTCCACACCTCGAACTGAAATATTCAACAATGGCGCAATTTCCTTTGTCGTCAAATTCATTCTCAAATAAGCACATAATTTTTGATCCTTAGGAGTCAACTCTGGATATTTCAATCGCAATCTTTTAAAGAAATTTTCGTGAACTTGATCGAAGTAAGTTTCAAATTGTTCCCAATTATCATCCAGGTGAATATCTGATTCAATAGCTCGTGTAATTTGTTTGATTTTCTTTTTGACATCGGGTGAAGCCTCTGATTGAATATTAGTCAAATCACTTTTTATTTTTATCAAAATTTCACTTTTTTGAACCAAGTGCATGGTAGCAGAGGCAAGGCGGCTATTTTTATTTTTGATGTCCGTATTGAGTTTTTCGTTACGAAGTTTTATAATTTCATTTTCTGATTTCTCCACCTCTTTTTTAAATTCAGCTTCCTTGATTTCAAGTTTTTCCACCTGTTCTTTTTTAAAAGCTTCCGTCTTTTTCTCTTCTCTTTTTGATATAAATTTAAATAAACTATACAGCCCTAAAAGACTTAAAATAAAATATCCAATCTTCGCATACCACGACCAATACCAAGGTGGTGAAATTGAAAATTCAAAACTAGCTTCATTACTCATTTGACCATAAGCATTTCTTGCTTGTACTTTAAAAAGATAATCTCCCGCAGGCAGATTGGTATATTCTTTCTCTGTTTTAGTTGCCCAATCTGTCCAATCATTTTCAAATCCTTCCAGCTTAAAACGATATTTGAGATAGCTGATTTTTTCATAATAAGGTGCAGAAAACTCAAACCGAAAATCATTCATTTTATAATTAAAATCAAAATCATCATTAGTTGAATTTCCCCAATAAATTATTGAATCCTTGTGAGTGATAGAGGTTACTTTTCGAATTAAAATCTTAAATGAAAATTCTGTGTTTTTTTCCTTTAAAGGACTATAATGCATAAATCCTTTTTCGGTTCCAATGAATATATTATTTTCATCAGCGGCATAAATATGCTCAAATCCATCGACTAAATCTTCATGAATTTGGTTAAAGTAATTGACTTTAAATTTATTAAAAACACCTTGTTCCTCTACTCTTAAAACGCCAAATTCATTGTCTACAGAAAACCAAATATTGCCAACCTTGTCCTCTTCCAGGCGTTGAAAATTTCGATTTTCTCCAAAAATTTCTATAAATTCTTTATGTGGAATAAATTGATCCTTTTCTTTATCATACTTAAAAATGCCTTTTGGTGTGGTAAACGTAAGTTCGTTTCTAATCTTTATTACATTAATGATGAGTTCATTAGGAAGTCCATTAGTACCTGAAAATAAATTCAGACTTTTGACTGATTTCATATCCGATTCAAGCGAAATCTTGTATAATCCTTTGTAGTTGTGAGATACCCAAATATTACCATCTTCGTCTTCTTCAAAAATTCTTGCAGATTCATCAAATCCTTTTATTTTCCCAATCAACTCCCAATTTGTAGATTCATTGTTATTTTTTTCAAAATCTAAATTTTTATATAAAAATAATCCAGAATACGTTCCTTCGATTGCATATTCAGGATTGGATTCTAGGGCTGAAAATTTCCATGCACCTTGCACATTTGAAAAAGAAGTTAATTTATTATTATTCAAATAAGAAGCCCCTTTATGTTGCCCCACAACTATTCCATTGTCCAATTCATTGATGCTCCACACTTGCCCCAATCCATTTTCAACAGGCTGAAATTTTGCTAGATTTACATTTGATTTTCTGTTTTCCCAATCTGTAAAAAACAATCCTTGATTGGTTCCGAAATAGAGTTTTCCTTGATGTACAATAGAAGCATACCCCGTACCTGAAATACCTTCCTCTGTCCATATTTTTGAAAACGGCGAATTAATTTCAGCATAGTCAATTCCATTATCTAAACCAAGCCAAAGATTTTGTTGAATATCTTGCTCGATAGATAAAACGGTATTGTTTTGTAAT
>CANNZV010002751.1:85720-135071 GCA_947561585.1 Caprella mutica | reverse complement strand
CGTTATAAATACCACCACTATACGTTATAAATACCACCACTATACTACGTTATAAATACCACCACTATACGTTACTAATACCACCACATACGTTATAAATACCACCACTATACGTTATAAATACCACCACTATACGTTATAAATACCACCACTATACGTTACAAATACCACTACTATACGTTATAAATACCACCACTATACTTCATAAATACCAACAATATTCGTTACTAATACCACCACTATACGTTACTAATACCACCACTATACGTTACTAATAAATAGTTATAATAGTCATAAATACCACCACTATAAGTTATAAGTTACACCACCATATAAGTGTTTTAAATATCATATTATTAATTTTCTTTTATAAAATATCACATCGTTTTTCTTCATAAATATTTTCCAAGTTTCACCATTTTGTATCTAGGTATCGATTAGTAATTGCACTTAAAATCCAATATTGATTTTCAGTCTTTGATTAGGTAGCAATTTCTTGTCCGTTTGATAAATATTCCATGTTCCTCAGAATTCAAATAACTAATGTAAGAATTATTTGTTTCTCAATATTATATCTCGGAATATAAAGAGATATTTTATTAATCACAAGTACTAATAATGATTACTATAACATGTATTTAATATCTTTGAACATACCTACCTGTGTTTGAGAGCAACAGTGTAGCAGGTGTTGATTTGTACAGTCGTGTACATAATTATTTACTCATAGATAGATATAGGTTTCTTGCAGCTTATTTAATTAAAATGAATAACGTAGAAGAAAAGAAAGATACTACCTTTCCATTATTAATTACCATCACTTTATCTACACATGATAGAGATCAACCATGTAGGTATTTCTAACTTTCTCGCCTCGATCATTCTAAATATTTAGTATTTTCTATATTTAGCCTACAATATAGGCATCTATAATTTCAAAGATTATCTTCCCAAACATCATCTCAAATATTTAATATATAATAAGGTAGACAAGAGTCTCATTTATTATCCTATTATATTAATATCTATAGTTTATTTACTTGTTAATTTGGTAGTGTATCCTCAAATCTATCCTCCTAAATATACAACAAAGAAAAAGAATTTTGTCCCAAATATCTCAAATTTTGACACTATCTACGAAATTTGTTAACTTTTTAAAACGTAAATACTGAAATATAGTTATTCTCTAACTTATTAATGATATGTGGAATACAATTTATCTTTTAACCATTTAATAAGTTTCCCTCTTGATAAATTAGAAAAGATATAAGGATAAAAATATGTTGGATTCGGCCATGACAAACTCAGTTGAGTGAATGCCATTCGAGAGAGGGGGCGTGATGTGCTAATTGTCTTGAAATTCGACAATGTATTTCGTGCTTTAGTTCAATTGAGTGCCTTTGTAATTGGAAACTTTGTTCGGATGGTGATGTTTTTGCGTGATGCAATATTGTGTTATTTAATAAAGAGTATGTATCTCTTCTTTTTTATCTCGAATGCAATGACCGGATGAAAGGGTCTGATGATGTCATCGTATGTGCCAAGTCTGAATCACAGATTGGTCGACAGGTGCGGGTTTAGGCCTATCACGCACTTGATGACGAAACCCTCGATGTCGTAGGTTTCTATTTATGAGTTTCCAATGAATTACGACAATATGAAAGCCAGTCTTGTGTACTACGCCATTCTGTAGAATATGTAACATTTTTTTATATTTTCTGTCCTATGTTTACATGTTTTTATGATAAGGACAGAAGATAAAATATGGAGTTTTTCGTGGTGACTTAGATAGGCTACCTGGAAACTTAGTTGGTTGTATAACTTTAATACCTAAGTAACCTAATAGGCTAACTAGGTAGCCCCACTCTGGCACTCTGTATTTGGTGCATAAAATCCTACTGACTTTTTTCAAAAAGCTAAAAAATCCACATAGCTATGTAACAATTTCCAATAATTAGCTGATCCACCAGAATTTTTGATACGTATCTAAAAGCTGAGCGGCTCACACCTGTACGGCACACCAGATTACGGCGCACCACTGTACATTTTATAGATAGGTAATTTGAATACAGATTAATGATAAATGGAGTAAATTTGATAGGTACTTAATTGTCGTATCAAATTCATGTCTGACGCCTGACGGTACCTGAATTGAATCCAATGTTTATACTACACAGTTTAATTATTCAATTGAGACGTTTAATTTGGAATAGAAAATAAAATTCATCATAGAAAACTGTAATTGTAATTTTATGGGGTAACTGTTGTAAACTTTCAGTCTGAGGTGTAAATAAAAACTTATCAGTTACCTAGCTGTTAGGTAGATGTATCGTGGGACGTGCCGCCCCCCGAACCCCCCTGTCAGGTCATTCACACTACATGACAGTTTTTCACATCGAGGTCATTAATAGAAAGTACAGTGGTGTGCCGCCAGTCTGCAGAATGTGTCTCTTCTCCCGCAGAGACTTTAATCTGAGAGAGAGCTACTCTCTGACTCTCAGCAGCAGATTCAGAATCTCCCGCAGCTAAATTAATGGTAAGTTTAACATAGGAATTAACTCAATATCTCCCGCAGCTAAATTAATGGTAACATAGGAATTAATTCAAGATCTCCCGCAGAGATCTCCAATTTCTAAAAATTCAATCAAAAACTCCCGCAGAGACTAGAGAGTCTTGGAAAAATGTTCCATATTCTGCAAACTGGGTGCGCCGTATTGTAGTGCGCCATAATGTGGTGCGCTGCTCAGCTTTTAGATACTGTTGGAATTTTCCCTATTTATCCACCAAAAATTAATGGTAACTATAATATTAGTCAACTCCAAGTTGCCTACTAGAGCCTAGTTTCAGAGAATGTTCATTGAGTCGCCAATAGGGTCATGCAGGTAAATTGCGGCCCTCTCGTGAGTCTCTAAAACTTTTTGACCTGAAATTACATTAAAAGTTGCATAGCTATCAAAAGAAGCGCAGTGCATGCTATAATTTATTAATTCAAGTTTTTAACGAGTGTTTTGAAGCTATGATGTTTCTGTTGTTAGAGGCCGCAGTTAGTTAGTGTGCTGCAATTTACGGTTTACCTGCTTGACCCTATATCTTTTTTTTTTTAAATAAGTAAACATAAATTAGTAATGCAGTCGCCAGTCGTCAAAATTTAATTTCAATTTTGAAAGTCAACAGTCGTCATTGTCAATACCTATATTATTATACCTTCCTATTCCAGATTGTATTTGGTGGTAAATTCTAATGATATCTCGGGAGATATTCAATTTCTCTAATAAATTAATTCCTGCAGTGTCGGAGGATAATTCCATGTATAAGAGTATGTCAGTTAAAGCCAATTAATTGGCTTAGATTTGAAATGGTCAAAACTCAGATATGTCCAATTGGCTTTAAATTTTGAATTAATTCCTATGTTCCCATATTAATTTTGGCTTGAAATATTCAAAAAATGAGCCAAATTGGCTTGGCTCAGAATTTTTGTGAAATTTGGTTCAAAAATTGGCTTACTATTTTCCAGCCTCTGAAATGGAAAGTGTGGCAGAAAAGTCGCCAGTTTGGTGAGAAAATGGATCAAGATCGCCACATTTAAATACTTTGAAGAAGAAATAGGACTTCCTAGTGAAGATTTTACACTTGAAACATCCTTGTGCTTCATGTCTGATGCATGTGTATCACTTGAGACTATTGATTAGTGATTTACTTGTTATTTACAGGTTTCTAAACCTATTTCACACCTCTAAAGTTGCCAGTATACTGGCGACTTTGTCCGTACTTTGAAACATGGCATTTATGATAATTTGATCATTTGGGAGAGAAATTTGGTTATTTTTGGAGAGAGAGAGTCTTTTGAAGCTAATCTTTTTATTATTATTCTGTGGTTAGAGGCTGCAGTTTACTATCATGCTACAATTTACCTGCTTCACCCTATACCTACTGGATCTACTTGATACTTTTATTATTAAACAATCCAAGTGGCACGTTAAGTTAAGTTAGAAGTGTAAATTTCTAACCAAAATTAATTAGTTAGAATTTTTTAAATCTTTACTTTTGAGAAATGAAGTATATTAGATTGATGATATTTTTAAATTATCTTCAGAGTTGTATACTTACAACTAAAAATTTAAATACACCATGCATTATTAAATATTAATTTTAGACAGTTCCACAAATTCCTGAATAAATATCTGTTTAAAAATTTCATATTAATTGTTACGAAAAAATTCTGCTCTTTTTTTAGAGAGGAATTTATCTCTTTTTTTAGAGAGGAATTTATCTCTTTTTTTAGAGAGGAATTTATCTCTTTTTTTTAGAGAGGAATTTATCTCTTTTTTTTAGAGAGGAATTTATCTTTTTTTTAGAGAGGAATTTATCTTTTTTTTAGAGGAATTTATCTCTTTTTTTTTTAGAGAGGAATTTATCTCTTTTTTTTTAGAGAGGAATTTATCTCTTTTTTTTAAGAGAGGAATTTATCTCTTTTTTTTAAGAGAGGAATTTATCTCTTTTTTTTTTTTTGATATCAAGCATGGCTTAAGGCCTTTGGTCAAACCCATTTATGATCTTCTGACCATTTGCATGGCGAATTATTCATCGATGACTGTAATTTCTGAGTCCTCCAATTGTATACCTACCTATATGATATAGGTTAGTGAATTCAATGTCCAGAAAACCTTCGATTTCTCAGAATATGAACTAAACAAGTCATATTTACACCAGTCTGCAGAATATGGGTGATATTTGGAATAATCTCTCCAAACAATTTTGAATTATTTCCTATATTTACATTAATTTTGCTAAAACACTTCTGAATTAATTCCTATATTTACATTAATTTTGCTAAAACACTTCTGAATTAATTCCTATATTTACATTAATTTTGCTACAAACACTTCTGAATTAATTTCTATATTTACATTAATTTTGCTAAAACACTTCTGAATTAATTCCTATATTTACATTAATTTTGCTAAAACACTTCTGAATTAATTCCTATATTTACATTAATTTTACTAAAACACTTCTGAATTAATTCCTATATTTACATTAATTTTGCTAAAACACTTCTGAATTAATTCCTATATTTACATTAATTTTGCTAAAACACTTCTGAATTAATTCCTATATTTACATTAATTTTGCTAAAACACTTCTGAATTAATTCCTATATTTACATTAATTTTGCTAAAACACTTCTGAATTAATCTCTATATTTACATTAATTTTGCTAAAACACTTCTGAATTAATTCCTATATTTACATTAATTTTGCTAAAACACTTCTGAATTAATTCCTATATTTACATTAATTTTGCTAAAACACATCTGAATTAATTCCTATATTTACATTAATTTTGCTAAAACACTTCTGAATTAATTTCTATATTTACATTAATTTTGCTAAAACACTTCTGAATTAATTTCTATATTTACATTAATTTTGCTAAAACACTTCTGAATTAATTCCTATATTTACATTAATTTTGCTAAAACACTTCTGAATTAATTCCTATATTTACATTAATTTTGCTAAAACACTTCTGAATTAATTCCTATATTTACATTAATTTTGCTAAAACACTTCTGAATTAATTCCTATATTTACATTAATTTTGCTAAAACACTTCTGAATTAATTTCTATATTTACATTAATTTTGCTTCAAACAATTTTGAATTAATTCCTATATTTACATTAATTTTGCTATAAACACTTCTGAATTAATTCCTATATTTACATTAATTTTGCTACAAACACTTCTGAATTAATTCCTATATTTACATTAATTTTGCTTCAAACAATTTTGAATTAATTCCTATATTTACATTAATTTTGCTACAAACAATTTTGAATTAATTCCTATATTTACATTAATTTTGCTACAAACACTTCTGAATTAATTCCTATATTTACATTAATTTTGCTAAAACACTTCTGAATTAATTCCTATATTTACATTAATTTTGCTACAAACACTTCTGAATTAATTTCTATATTTACATTAATTTTGCTAAAACACTTCTGAATTAATTCCTATATTTACATTAATTTTGCTAAAACACTTCTGAATTAATTCCTATATTTACATTAATTTTACTAAAACACTTCTGAATTAATTCCTATATTTACATTAATTTTGCTAAAACACTTCTGAATTAATTCCTATATTTACATTAATTTTGCTAAAACACTTCTGAATTAATTCCTATATTTACATTAATTTTGCTAAAACACTTCTGAATTAATTCCTATATTTACATTAATTTTGCTAAAACACTTCTGAATTAATTCCTATATTTACATTAATTTTGCTAAAACACTTCTGAATTAATCTCTATATTTACATTAATTTTGCTAAAACACTTCTGAATTAATTCCTATATTTACATTAATTTTGCTAAAACACTTCTGAATTAATTCCTATATTTACATTAATTTTGCTAAAACACATCTGAATTAATTCCTATATTTACATTAATTTTGCTAAAACACTTCTGAATTAATTTCTATATTTACATTAATTTTGCTAAAACACTTCTGAATTAATTTCTATATTTACATTAATTTTGCTAAAACACTTCTGAATTAATTCCTATATTTACATTAATTTTGCTAAAACACTTCTGAATTAATTCTTATATTTACATTAATTTTGCTAAAACACTTCTGAATTAATTCCTATATTTACATTAATTTTGCTAAAACACTTCTGAATTAATTTCTATATTTACATTAATTTTGCTTCAAACAATTTTGAATTAATTCCTATATTTACATTAATTTTGCTATAAACACTTCTGAATTAATTCCTATATTTACATTAATTTTGCTACAAACACTTCTGAATTAATTCCTATATTTACATTAATTTTGCTTCAAACAATTTTGAATTAATTCCTATATTTACATTAATTTTGCTACAAACAATTTTGAATTAATTCCTATATTTACATTAATTTTGCTACAAACACTTCTGAATTAATTCCTATATTTACATTAATTTTGCTACAAACACTTCTGAATTAATTCCTATATTAAATATTTACATAAATTTTGCTACAAACAGAAAAGAGATCTCTACGAAGACTTTACCAGTTTCTGCAGACTGGCATTTACTCTGCTGAACTAACTGGTAGAATGTTCTCCTTTTCCATTTCTTGAAAAATGTAAGTAAGTGTAGGAGGAAATTGTGAATTGTTTACACAGAAACTGTAAAATATATCACATGTTCTGCATACTGGAGATGAAGAGACTTATTCCAACTCTCCAGTGGAGTTGCAATTTAGGCCCCAGAATTGAATGGTATTTTTGGAGTAATTAGTAATTTTCCCTAAATTTTGGCTAAGTTAAGTTTTTAAAACAAAGTAATTATTAAGTAAACAATATATTAGCTGATAATGACATTAATTATGATGATGAGAAGTATCCAATCTTTCTATTTTCTTCCTTTTTCTAGATAATCTGTGACACTTTGACCATTTTGGTGAAAATTCTAAATTATTTAGTTATTTTGCAATATTGAGTTAAAATAGATATTAGAAACAATGAAAAATGGAATCAAATTTTGAAGAGTGAGAAATCTGAAGAATTTGAAGTTTCCGTATCTTACAAGTATTTTATTTTAGTTACGGCATTGCAGATAGAATAATTAAATTTGCATGAATTTAAAGAAATATATTTGATACTTTTTGTCACTTGATCTAGCTACTTTTCAATGCTGAAATATTTATTTAGTTGAAAAAAAAAGTCTATCAATTTTTATCAGCTAAAGGTTGCATAAACATTAATGACTCTCTCTAGCTTGAAATTATTATAACCAATAATTTCAAATGTAAACATAGGAAGTAATTGACTTCTACTTGTGTCAAGAATTTTTAAATATGATTGATAATTATGCATTGTAGATTATTTTATGGGAAGTCATTGGGTTAATTGAAATGGTGTATTATGCTCAACAACTTTACTTTTCCTGATAGCTATCCACTTAAATGAAACCTATAAATGGAAGATATTTTCTATGCTAATATTCCTCAAATTTATTTCAAATGATGATTTATGCAGCAATGCAATTATTTATGATGGGTATCATATAACTTAACTCTTCACACTACTGCCTAATTAAATTATTTTGATTATAGTACTTGACTAGTCGAATGCAATACGATAAAATTTAACTTGTTGCTAATATCTTTTCTTTCTTTCAGATATATTTTTTGTTTAGTTCAATATGTTGTTTAAAAAGTTTAAGTTTTTATGAAACCTTTTTTGGATATTTTGTTTGAATTGTTACTGCCATATTGTTTTTGTTTTAGCGCTCGCATGTGTGATGCACTAACATGTCCCACAACACTCGAAAGATAAATCTATCTTTTCTAAAGTGCGGATCACGCCCCAAACAGTACTCTGAGGATGCTTTAGAAGAAGCCGTCAGGAAAGTCATCTATGATAAGTGGCCCCAAAAAGCCGTGTGTCAGGAGTACCAGATTCCTAGGCAGGTCCTTTGTGACAAACTGAAGGCAGAGGGGGACTACGTCAACAGAGCTCCTTACAAGCCTTACACCCCTGAAGCTATGGACGAGGCTATACGACTTGTGCAGGAGGAGAACTTGCCCCAGTCCGTTGCTGCGGCAAAGTGTGGTATTCCGAAGGCCACTCTGTACTGCCGCATTGGCAAGATACATGGCACTGTGGAGAAGAAGACGCCCAAGAAAACTCTCAAAGATAAACTGGCTGCCTTGAAAGCTGATATGGATGAGAGTGGTGGGGAATTCAATGGTGAGTACATTTATTTACTTCAAAATTAATCTTGACCCTCTAAATCTGCAGTTCAAATATATTTAGGTAATTTGAATTAAGCTTAAGAGATTTATTGATCTTTCTGACGTAGCTACAATTAAATGAAATAATGGATTAATCAATAATATAACGAATCTTATTTGAAGTCTGTTTTTAAAGCTAGCTATAAAAACCATGTGATCAAGTTTCTGTCTCTATCTATTCTAAGTAATATCATTTTGCTATAATAAATCCATTTACTATTTTTTCCAGTACCATTTAATTAGCTTATAACTATTTCACAGCTTTGGAGACATCAGCTACAGAATCAGAGACAAATTTCAGCTCCTCCTCTTTTGACAATGACATGAATCTCCTATCGGAGTCCAGCTCCATGCACTTTCTTCAAGAGATGGAGCCAGAAGTGGAGGAAGACCTCCCTCCAGCCCTCAGAGAGAATTGGTCTAAAGCCAAAGATTTGATAATAAGGAAGAAAGTACCGCCTGGAATTGTCGCCAAAACGTTCAAAATCCCCAAGAAAACGCTCTCCCAGAAACTGAAGATTGGTTTCATGAAGGGCGAGGTGATCAGTGTCCCCGAAGATGAGGAAGCTAAGATGGATGTGGGTATTGCAGAGCAGACAGAAGAACAACCGAACGAGACCAACTGTAACTCCCTTGAAGACGATAACAACAACAAGAACCAGCCTGAAATTGAAGACGACAGGGAGAGTATTGGTTCTGAGGGAGCTCTCGAGATTAAAGAGGAGCCTGAAGAAGAGGATGAGAATGAAGAGGAGATGGAAGATGATGAAGATGAAGATAAGGAAATGGAAACCTCTTCTAATTCTTTAAATCCCAATGACAGTGGTATAGCCTGTATCAAATTCCAAAGCAAGGGAAGGTTCTACAGTGAAGACAATGTTCAGAACGCCATCAACGTCGTGATTTACCACAAATGGACACAAAGGGATGCATCACGGGCCTATGGAGTTCCCCGCAAGGTTCTTCATGACAGACTGAAAGCAAACAGTCAGTACAAGAGCAGGTCTTCCTATCGTTCTTACACTCAGGCTGAAATGGACGAGGCTGTCAGACTTGTTACAGAGGAGAACATGCCCCAAAGAGCCGCGGCCAAGCTTTTCGGCATACCTAGAGCCACTCTACATGGCTACGTCTCGAGAGAAGATTGTGGCAATGTCTCCATGCCTAACTTTTTGCCACATCAGAAGGTTGAGTTCAATCTCGTTGGCACTGACAGCAAGTGTGACTTCAGTTCTGATCCTTACAACTCTACAGTCAATGAAGGTGAGATTAGGATGACTGTAATAGTAAGATTCATTGAAAAATAACTTTATTAAGTCCAATTTTCATCAGATAGGGTAAAATTTGATTTATTGGTCCGTTCACATCTTCGACCATGTAACAAAAAAAGGATGTAATAATTATTTAATTTTTTAAATTGGTATCCATAATACCTCTAGGTAACATAGATACTGGATAATTAGTGATAATGTTCTATCATTTTTTCATACTTGACCGAAGATGTGAAACCTGACGATATATCTCTTGCTCTAACGCTGACATCCAATTTTCGCTCCTGTGAAAATGAGTTCCATAGTTCCTATTTTTTACATTATGGATTTCATTTAAAGAAGCTTCATTTAATTTCTACTCAATTAACAAATATATAAATATATGTATAATATGACAAACTGAATTTGAAGATGGAATATTTATATATTGAAATATATCACACTCTTATATTTTGTTTCCTAACTTATTCATATTGATTTCAACTTCAAATTAGCGTCGACCGGGGTATTCCATCACACTTTCCCTCAAACTTTGATCTAGCATAAAATCTAAGAAGGTAGAATCTTCATACTTACAGTATCTGAAGATATCACTTTCATAATGACGTATACCAAATTTCAACCTTTTATCTCTTATGGTTCATTATTTATTAATAAAAATCTACTCGATTGACTATTTACTGAGAATTTGGGTAATTGTCTCTCACTTTTGGGGTAATTAATCGCAGTTCAGATCGGGGCAGTTTGGGGCAGATTCACGGCTGTTTAGGGCAGATTCACGGCTGTTTAGGGCAGATTCACGGCAGTTTGGGGCAGATTCACGTCAGCATCATTACAGTTGAGGCCAGATTCACAGAAGCGTCATTACAATTACGGGCAGTGTCATGGCAGTTCGGGGAAGCGTCATGGCCCGTTTGGCTCAGCGTCATAGCAGTTTGGGGCAAATTCACAGCAGCATCATTACAGTTAAGGGCAGCGTCATGGCAATTCGGGGAAGCGTCATGGCCCGTTTGGCTCAGCGTCATAGCAGTTTGGGGCAAATTCACAGCAGCATCATTACAGTTAAGGGCAGCGTCATGGCAATTTGGGGAAGCGTCATGGCAGTTTGGGGCAGCGTCTTGGCAGTTCAGGGCAGCCTCATTACAGGTAAGGGCAGCGTCATGACAGTTTGGGGCAGCGTCATGGCAGTTTGGGGCAGCTTCATGGCAGTTTGGGGCAGCTTCATGGCAGTTTGGGGCAGCGTCATGGCAGTTTGGGGCAGCGTCATGGCAGTTTGGTGCAGCGTCATGGCAGTTTGGGGCAGCGTCATGGCAGTTTGGGGCAGCGTCATGGCAGTTTGGGGCAGCGTCATGGCAGTTAAGGGCAGCGTCATGGCAGTTAAGGGCAGCGTCATGTCAGTTTGGGGCAGATTCAGGGCAGCGTCATTGCAGCAGTTCAGGGCTGATTCATGGCAGTTCGGGACTGATTCATGGCAGTTCGGGACTGATTCATGGCAGTTCGGGACTGATTCACGGCATTTCGGGGCAGATTTACGGCAGCGTCATTGCAATTCAGGGCAGATTTACAGCAGCGTCATAGCAGATTGGGGAAGATGTATTTTAACTAATGTAGCGTAATAATGAACTGAACTTTCAACATTTATACATATAATCTCATATCAATGCATTGATTATCTCTAAAGAAACTGCAATTAATTACCCCATGATGTGTGCGATTAATTACCCCATGATGTGTGCGATTAATTACCCCATGATGTGTGCGATTAATTACCCCATGCACTTTTTCGTATTTGGGGCAATTCAACGCACTACCTTGTCATGCTGTAACTACCAAAATAGTGCATATTTTTTAAACCGTTTATATTTCATTTTGATGGCATATTTTACTGTGTTCATGTAAATTTTGGTGGGATTTCCAACATAATTGTTCAGCCCAGTGTTAGAGTTGCGGGATTTTAGTAAAATCTGAAATAAATTTTTTATAGGGTGAAAAAACACTTAACTGTTTACTCTTAACTATTTTCATCTAATGAAGACTTTCATCTAACGAAGAGGAATGAAAGTTACTATATTTTTAATTTTATAGAAGAAATTGCGATCTTTTCAATGGTGTAATCTGTTTTCCGAAAGTATTACTCCTTCACTGTTAAAAAACGAATGAGATTAATTACCCCGATACTCTGAGTTCATTTTCTAATTCATTTAGTTATATAGTGGTGAGAGTGCTGTATCTTTCATCACCTTGGTGACAATAGCTACCTCCTAACTTCCTATCCCTACAGATGGTAATCCAGGCTGCATTTTAGGGGATGATTCAGAGTCACCTGAAGGTATCAACGAGAGGGTGTCTGTAACAGAGTTTGACAGCACTGAAGGTGAGTACCTACCTTCTTATGCCGTGCTCAGTGTGCTCTTTCATTTTGGAGCTAGGGTAAGTTTTGAGTTATTGGACAGTGCTGCATTTCAAACATTAAAAGAGTATAATTTAAATTTGAACAGGTTTCTTTAATTGGTAACCATGATACCTGCAGGTATCATGGCATACTTGTAGATTTTAAATGATATCTGCAGGTATCATGGATACCAATTAAAATAACTTGTAAAAATGTTAAATTATATAGTTTTTATGTATGAAAATGTGGCACTGTCCCATAACTTCAAACTTATCCTAGCTACAAAATATTGAATTTAGGTTTCTTTTATTTAACTTTTTCAAAGTTTGCTATACACGATAATCACTATTTCATTTAAAGTGCCAATATTATTATAAGGCTTTAAATTATTTTTATATATTATGTAAGAAAATTCTGATACAGTTATTCAATCAATTTGATTCCATGATTTTAATTGCATCTCTTTTTATCACATGCTGTTGTGTTATCATTTCTAATCAAAGTTAGCTAGCTAGCTATATATAATGTAACAAATTTTTTTCCTGGTTAACAGAGTTTCATCTTTCAGACATGGAAATTACGTGCGTTGATGATTTCCTCGAGTGTTCTTTAGTAGAGGAGGAATCCTCTAACCTCAATGACATGATATCTGCCGACACAAAGTCAAAACTGAAGGACAGGCTCGAGGAGAAGCTCTCTGGTCACTTCCTCCTGCAGGATGCACTTGTTAAAGAGGAAAAAATCCAGTACTACCACCAGAATAACGATCTAGGGGATGAGGAAGATCAGTACGCCTCAACATCCGATGGTTATGACAGTCAGGGAAAGAAGATGCAACGGCGTGTGAAGCATGATCTTACTGTGTACACACGGGAAGGAACTATACGCAAGAGACCACAGTACAGGTCTTACACTCAGGATGATTTGAAGGAAGCTATACGCTTGGTTCAGGAGGAGAACTTACCGCAAAGGACGGTGTGTCAGAGGCTTGGTATACCGCGTACCACTCTACACGATCACATCTGCAGAGTTACCAGAACTGGTCACCACGCCTTGCCATCTAACACTCCAGAACCTGCCAATGATAACTTTGTAAAGCTAGAAGAGGACCTCAGTGACTTTGCAAACATGGGCGTGAGGAAGATAGCGCCCAGACCTCTTCAAAACCCCTCCGTCAATGTCAACCACAGTCCAACCGTTGCCAAAACCGCAAGCAATCAGCCAGCACAGAAAATAGCTGATAATGTCAAACCTGTTACCTCTAGCACAAGCACCGCCCCTCTCCCCCCCAGCACTAACTACGACTCCAATGCAGCTGAGTTTCTGTCACAGTACAAAGCACTAGTGGAAGTTCTTCACCTCAGTACACTCATCAGTCAGAGTCCTGAGGTTGCTGTACAGGGTGCGCAGAGGATAAAGCTCATAGTCGAGAAGCAACTCAGTGAAATGACAGAGTATGGAGTGGACAGACTTGCTTTACTCTTTCAGGTAACTTGCTTAGCCACTCTAGGTGAACCTTGATCTCGCAGTTCAATTTATATTGTAGAATGTAGGGTAATATACTAATTATTGACACTTCCATATTGTTGATCATATAAGAAAAAAATTCTACATTTTTGATTAAATAAGAAAAAAAGAATTAGCTACATTTTAGATCATATAGCTAAGAAAAAAATTCTACACTTTATTTAGATCATATAAAATAATAATTAAATTGCAGTTAATCAGATAAAACTCGTTTGTAATAAAGAATGATGAACAGTCTGATAATTTATAACTCACTCTATTTTCTATCTAGATGTAATAAAGATTCAGTTTCTGATATTGTTAAAAATTAACTATTTTTTGTATTTTTTTCAGGTTCGGCAGCAAGCTGGTAAAGCTTTCATGGATTTCATCAAGAGTCAAATGTTCGCACCTCCCGATTGGCTCGTTTCCAGTCGCAAGGTAATGACTGGGGACTTGACTGTGAAGGAGGCAGCCAAGAAGTGTGGTGTGGATGAAAATGTCATTAACAGACTGGCTAAGAGGGTCAGCCTGCAGAATGTCTTCCACAGTGCTGTCACCTTTGAGAACAACGTCAGGGACCTTTGTTCGCTGATGGATAGAATAGACGAGCCTAATAAGCTGGGGGTGACTGCTGCCGAAGCGTCAGTGCTGGATGAAGGCTCTGTCTTGAGTGATGCCAAGTTGCTCCACATCACAGACTTCATTCGCTCTTTCTCTAATGTTTATCTTCGCAATGTCCCTTGCAGCAAGAACTCCACTGTCAGTTCTTCCTCGATGATGACACAGGCGTTCAAACAAGTTGTTCCGACAGTGGACTCAAAACCTGCTGTACAGAACATTTTCATAACGACTCCAGAAGGTGTGTTAGGCGTGCTACCCGTTAAGCTCAATGACAATCCTGTCTCGTTCCCCGTCCAAACACAGAAGAACGACGAGCTTTTGACTGTTAAAGAAGAGCCGCAAGATGATTATAATGATGAGGAAATGGGACTTACAGTTGATGAACACCCCATTGAAGACCAGGATGTTGAACCTGAAACAGAAACAGCTTTAGCCAGTGTTAGTGAAGCGGCTAAAGACAGTGAAGCTGTGAAAATCGGTGAAATAACAAATGGTAGTGGAGAGATAAACGGCAGTGAAAACTTGATTGACACGGAAAAGGTGAATGATGGTGAAGAAGTGAATGATGATCAAATGAAAGAAAAGGATGATGGTGTAAAAGACTCTGAAGACGTAAAAGAGGGTGAAACTGCCGATAACAGTGAATATTTAAACAGTAAAGACACGATACTGGAAGTAAAAGAGAATGAGTTGCCAAACAACTGTAAGGAAGGGAATGAAAGTGAACAACTGTCTCCTCTTCCAAATGATGATAAAGAAAAGAGCGACAAAACTAATCATTCAGATATAGCCGAGACTGCTGTTGTCACCAATCTAACAAGAACTCGACCTAAAAGAAGAGCTTCTAGTTTCAAAGTCACAGTTTCGACAAAGAGGTTCAAGGCGGATCAGTCAAAAAAAGACACTCCCGTTCACATCAGCAAAGTTTGCGAGTTGGGCGAGTTTGAGAAGCTTGTGGAGGACGAGAAAGAGAATTCCGATGCGGAGGAGGACCAGCCGCGTACTAACGGTGTCAGTGCGGCGAAAATTGGCAAGGCTGTTGTGAAAGTGGGTGAGCACACAGTGACTAAAGACAGATAGCGCTAGAGTGTCAGTGTAGGTGATAGTGTGTGGCTTTGATTCGGATGAATCTCCGGTAGGCTAAGTTTCAAGTTATCGGTCGGTTTCACATCTTCAGTCATAAGAAAAAACGATATAGTAATTGTTATTTTATCTTAAATTTTACTCGTATCTATGATACCTGCTGGTATAATGGATACAAATTAAAATAACAATTATTACCTAGTTTTTTCTTATGACCGAAGATGTGAAACCGGCCAATAATTCGTAAGTTAGCCTCTATCTCTGCGCCAAGTTATTTCAGTGCAATGCATTAAATCTTCCATGTTGTTAGTTTATTGTGATAAAAACTATGTTTGAATGTTCGTCCTAAAGTTTTAGAGATAGAAAAGGCTTCTTCTCGCAATTTTTATGTAGCACAAAATCCCAGCACTGTTTCAAGGAATAAAATTTTATATTCGTTGGTACTCGCCATAGTTTACGATTAGAAGTTTATTTATACGATTTATCCTTTGCGTCTAGAAAATTTATATGTTTTTATTACCATTTAAAACAAACGTTTATAATCTAGGTCTAAAATGTTGAAAAGATTAGCTCTACCCTATCAAAGAATTCTAAAACTGTTGTATTTTAACAATAATCTATACATGTACAATTTTTTATTATATATCACTGATATGAGTTTAATAGATAAATGTTATAGAATGTCTATATATTTTTATATGGTTAATTTGCAACGTAGTAGTTACTTCATAAATCTTCCATTTGTAGAAATTATTCTAATTGATTTACTAGCAATATATTATTACTCTTATTATACACATCCGTGGTGAATAGGGGGGAATACTCTATTGCCGATCATTACTCCATATTGCGTTATATTTAATCGATTAAGATTAACCATGCAGTTAATTTGAGTGTTTTTACTTTTCAAACAATTGTATCCCATAAACTAATATTGGTAGATAGCTAGCTACTTAATTTTTATTTTAGTTGGTATCCACGATACCCGCAGGTATCATGGATATCAATAAAATGAATCAACTAGTAGCTATCTATCTACCATAATAAAAACGTGTTTTCAAACGCTGGAACAGGTAGCTAACACGTTTTTTTAGAGAATTGCTGTCAACATGTTTGGAAGGACATGTTAGGCAGTCATTTAAGGAATGATCGGTAATTGAGTACAACCCCCAAACCTGTGCCTTTTCTCTTTAAGTTTTTCTGTAGGTAATTTAAGTGCCTTATTTCAGTAACAATCCTTAACCTGATTGGCACCTACACAAGCGGTTACAACACACTAGCGGATTGACTAACTAACTATTGATCACAGTAACAGAGTGGGAAAGTGGAGTTACTATGTTTGATGTCGTACTATTTCATAGAGGTTTAATAATGACATGACCTCTATGTAGTTCTTTTGTCTATCGATGTACAAAGCTCTACCTTAATCAAAAGTTATGCGAGATTATTATCAATGTTTTCTTTCATTTGAAAACAGATGATAGTTAATACACAGAAGATTGATTGACATTTTAAATAAAGCAATAAGTCACGCTCCGTAAAATGAATCCTTTTTCTCATTCTTTGTACTGTAATCACAGCTGTTTTGTTAAAAATAGGAGCAGTAAGGTTTGTTCTCAGTAACTACCACAACATTTTAACTCGTTTTAATTGGTATCCATAATACCTGCAGGTATCATTTTTAGAAATCTGCTGGTATTGCCATGATACCTTCAGAGTATCATGGCTACCAATTAAAATGACTTCTATAACTCGGAACTAACCCTACACTGGCTGTCTTGTTTACCAATGGTTATTTTTAACAGAATAAGCACCCGTAGATGATATTTGTTGTGTGTTGTAACCTCTTTTAGAGTGTGTCTGTCGGTTGCCTTCGCTGTGCCTTTCAGTGGTTTCTATCCACACTTACGTGCATTAATAGATTGTACAGCAAATGCTTATTGTTATAGTACTTAGCAACTGTTAGAAGAAACGTATTGCCTTTAACTAGCTGTAAGAACATTTTAAAATCTGAATTCTGTTGCATGCTATTTTCAGAATCTAAATCGCTATTTATTTGAAGAGGTAACATTGCTTTTCACTGTGAGAACTCTTGAATTATGAATTTGATGAACTGAGTCCTGAAGTTATAAGTCAGGTGCACTTCAAGTGAAAGGGGGACTCATGTCTCTTTGGATCACCTCGTAGTGGATAGGGACAACTTTTAAACATTATAATAATGCTGAATAACACTTGGTATGATCTGATAGAGCCTGTGACGTCATACAACCTTGCGTTAGCTACGTCATTTTGTTAGTTATTCACCTCCAGGTTTTGTATTTAGTTCTTGGGTAAAGAATTTATCCTTATTTATTTACTGTCCATGGGTTTTATTTTACATTTAATTTACTGAAGTTGAGTCAATGAGAGTGTATCTGTGATACGGGCTCAATTGGATACTTCGAGTTGACGAGCGTATCATGGATACCTTTATCTTCGCACCATGGATACCTTTTTTCCGTATCACGGATACACTCCTCCTCCAAGTAGGTGTAGTGGGACCATTTCTTTTAGTCTAGTGTAAATAGTGTGTTTCATTCATGCCTCATTTCGTGTTCGCATTCTTTAGACTAGATTTTTCAGTTCAGCTCATCATTAACGTCCTAACAATTCACTGTAAGTCAATTCATACTAAAGTGTAAATAGTGATAAGGAAGACCTTTTGAAGGTGGTGACGTGGCTTTGACTTCTCTCTAACGTTTTAACCTAGTGTCAAAGAAGTATTAAAAAAAGAACGAGGTTGTCTTGGATTGTGTTATGCCTTTTAGCAACACATGGTTAATTCTGAGTTATTGAAAAATGACATATAATTTAATATTTGAAGGTAGCTATCGTGGTTACCAAATAAAATGAAGAGTTGAATCTTATATAATCGAAAATGTGAAACTGTTTGATAACTTGGAACTGCCCCTAAACACCTTGATGAAAGTTTTTTTTAGTACTTTAAAATGTTACTAGAGAAGTGAGTAGCACATGTGCCTGCCTGCATTGTAAATATGTTTTGTTTAAGTTGTAACTGTGTGCAAATAGATAATTAGAGATAAGCTGTACATACCCTCTGCAATTTATTGTGTCTTATTATCTTTAAGTTGCTATATATAGTCTACTTTGCAATATAGAGGAATGGTAGAGTTGTTGTAATGATGAGCCGTGGTGCCTGGTAGCCATGATACTTGGTAGCCATGATGATGCTTCGTATCTATGATGCTTCGTATCCATGATACCTCCACATGTTCGATTCTATCAGAAAAAATAGCAATTATTATCCATGATACCAGGCAACCCGTCCAATAACTCGGAACTTACCCCATTCATCCTCACTTCCATTTAGTATTAAATTCTTCCAATTAAATGCAATTGTCATATAAATTTATTTTTGATGTTATGAAGAATTTACTGACTATCTATCGTTTAGAGTTTTTAAAACGCAATATACAGTTTTGTTTGAATTTTAAAGAATATATTCCAGGTTAAAAAATTCTATGTTATTCTCATTCCTTGTTAGAATCTGTTAAAGCACTTTACAATATGGGAATGGGTAGAAATTGCAATATTGTTTCGTTATTTTTTTCATTTTATGCCATCCTTTCTATTTTTCTCTAATTATTGTCTAAGTCGATCACTGTATTTTTTTTCTGTTTAATATCATTTTATTCACACCATTTAATTTTATATCAAAGATTTTTTTCTTTTCACATCTTTATTAAGATAATTTCTCCATAGTTTATCACCCGAGTGTTGAAATATATTCTGTTAAAAAGATTAAACTATTATTAGACATATTTGTTCAGTGCTGCCACCTGGCGGTAAGTTTTGTACCTACCTACCTACCTATTTAATTTAACTACCTACAGTACCTAGTACCTATCTACCTAATTCTGTTAAATTAAAGTGCCTACGAACCTAGATACATGTAAGTGGGTACCAAAACAAATTAAAGATAAATTTCATACACACAATGTTTTTAATGTATTAAACTGTTGAAAAATTATATAATTTCTGCTCAGTTGGTAGCACTGATCAGACGTCACTATTATTCCTAAAAAGTTGACTATTTATCGTTCAATTAAATGTTGCTTCTTTTCGCAAATGGAATTTCATTCGGCTTAAGTTATTTGGTTAGTGTTTGTTTGATTACTAAGTTTAGTGTATTTTATTAATAAGGATTTCGTTCGTTCATAAACAACATGCCAAATTGTATCCACATTATAACATTTTGAGTGGTTTGTGTAGCACATGTATTAAATATTATATTTTGAGTACTAACTCTTTCGATGTAAATCCAATTAGGGAAAAGTATGTATTTATTTTTAATAAAAAGTGTTTTTATTTAATCTGCCTTTTCTTAACCAATAAAATAAGTACACTGTAACTATTAAACCTATGATCAATTGATTAATCACGGGATATTCGGCCTTGCTTGCCATCCCACTTATTAGGCATATCCTCAATATAACTCGACTATTTTCTGGCAACTAGGTACTGAATTATTAAATGCGCCATTGAATTGAAAGTCTGCCAGCGTTTTCTTGCGATTTAATAAAATACCAAGAATTATTAATTATACGTGCCTGTAGGACTAGAGGATTATTTTAATAATTTATTGAGGAAGTTCAAAATATGCCGACAGGCGAGTGGAATACGTTTAGTCAGCGCCATCTATCGGGCACGTTTTCAATATTTCATTTTGCTTGCATGAGCTTTCATCATTTAATTAAAACGAAATGTGATAAAATTACACCAAATACATAATGTAAACAACCATTTATTGGGTTAATTATTCTAAATTAATATAATAAATGGTATTATAGCCGCAGAAACACCGACAGGCAAAATTAAGCAATTGTAGGTTCAATTTTCAGTGTAGTTTTGTGTGTGGTGGAGTGAGGGTGTGCGCTGCTCTTTTTCTACCAGCTTCTCTGAGAATTCCTTGTCCCTTTCTTTTTCGCGTTTCGTTGATTTTGGTGTATATTTAGTGGCAAAAAGACTCGTTTCGAGTGGATATTTGTGTATTGTGGTGCTTTTCATGGTGTTAGCTAGTTGATAAAATTTCCCAAGATGAGGATTATACTGGTTTTTACAGTTTTATTTTGTGCACATCAGGTAAGATCGTCTAATAATATAAGAAGTTCGCTTGTGTTTACCCTGCGTTCAACTCCTCTTCTTGTTCTCTCTTTCACTCCCAATCCTCTTTCATTCCATGCTAATTTACTAATACATGTTCATATCACTATATTTGATGTATTTGAATGTTTCGATTAACAGTTAGGATTTTTTATGATTTAGTATGTGCAATAAGTTCCGCAGCTGTTACCCTACAGAGTGAACGGTACAGGCTATACATATCTGCCCTATAGTTCCTTGTAATAATATTTCTACAGTGTGTCCATCTGTATCTATGCTACTCGTTCTAATGCTTTAAACGTATCCAGGATACCTATAGGTTAATATAATAGTCAACACCTATCTTGTGTATCTGTGATACCAAACTATCTACACACTACATGTTTTAACTTTTAAAATGTTATTTTTTTATGTTTAATTTATTGGACTAATTGCCCCAATGTAGACTAGTTTCGTAAGCCTGTAGGCAGTTCTGTAATAACCTTTATGGCATTTCTATTTTTGTTTGTTTACATCAGTTGGTTATTTGTCTAAGAATAATGATGAGGTTTTGGCAAGTCTATGAGAAGTAGCAAAGATGAATGAAATTACTCATACTTTTCTGACTAATTTAAAGTTGATGATGTTGGTTAAAATATATAAAATATAACCATTGCATGTTAGACTATAAGTCGCAACCATTGGTCATGAGTAACAGCTAATAACTGTTGGGAATACAGTTTTATTGGGAAATTAACATGTGATTAATGTAGACTAACATTAAGCAATTTACAGTAATAAATCCTCTGAATTCTGAAATATATTTCAGAACATCAGTCTCATCAATTTATATATTGTGTATTATAATCAATCCGATTGAATGTGTTAATTAATAATTAAGTAAATAATAATTATTTTACTGTTATTGCCCTTTTTCTGCTGTGAATTATTTTGAGTGATATAAAAATAAGAATTTTATGATATTTTTATGTATAGGAATCTAGGTAGATTGAGAAAGCTTACTAAACAATATTTTTTTTTTCAAAGAATAAAAAAAAAATCACTCATGCTTAACCAAACGCATGTGCTCTAATGTATGAAAGAGTACACTTGTGTTTATTTCTTTTTAGTTCTTAAAGGGTTAATTAATAGAATAAAATAGTTAAAATTATTTGTGCCAATATAAATGGTATGTAGCTTCTCAAAATAGTTATTAGCAATCAACTCATTAGTCTTTTAGTGAAGAATATAAAGAAAATGATTATTTATTTATTAAGATTGCTTGTGTATTAGATTGCTTGTGTATTAGATTGCTTGTGCCTTAGATTGCTTGTGTCTTGGATTGCTTGTGTCTTGGATTGCTTGTGTCTTGGATTGCTTGTGTCTTGGATTGCTTGTGTCTTGGATTGCTTGTGTCTTGGATTGCTTGTGTCTTGGATTGCTTGTGTCTTGGATTGCTTGTGTCTTGGATTGCTTGTGTCTTGGATTGCTTGTGTCTTGGATTGCTTGTGTCTTGGATTGCTTGTGTCTTGGATTGCTTGTGTCTTGGATTGCTTGTGTCTTGGATTGCTTGTGTCTTGGATTGCTTGTGTCTTGGATTGCTTGTGTCTTGGATTGCTTGTGTCTTGGATTGCTTGTGTCTTGGATTGCTTGTGTCTTGGATTGCTTGTGTCTTGGATTGCTTGTGTCTTGGATTGCTTGTGTCTTGGATTGCTTGTGTCTTGGATTGCTTGTGTCTTGGATTGCTTGTGTCTTGGATTGCTTGTGTCTTGGATTGCTTGTGTCTTGGATTGCTTGTGTCTTGGATTGCTTGTGTCTTGGATTGCTTGTGTCTTGGATTGCTTGTGTCTTGGATTGCTTGTGTCTTGGATTGCTTGTGTCTTGGATTGCTTGTGTCTTGGATTGCTTGTGTCTTGGATTGCTTGTGTCTTGGATTGCTTGTGCCTTGAATTGCTTGTGCCTTGAATTGCTTGTGTCTTGAATTGCTTGTGTCTTGAATTGCTTGTGTCTTAGATTGCTTGTGCCTTAGATTGCTTGTGCCTTGAATTGCTTGTGCCTTGGATTGCTTGTGCCTAGCTGGTGACTTCTCAATGAATATATTTTGATAATCATAAACATCACAGTTTTTAATAATACTCATTTGAATTAGCATAGAAAAATAATCATTGAGTGAATTGTTTATTTCATTACCCACCACATTTTAGAGGCTGGCAAACTGTAGCTATACACTTCTGCAAAAAGTCTCAGCCAAGCCAATTTTGGCTCATTTTTCTAGATTTCCTACCAAAATTAACATAACGATTAAAAAATTTAAGCCAATTAGCCGTGTATGAGTTTTGACCTTTTGAAATGTGAACAATTTATTCTTTTAATAACTTTTCATACAAACAAAAAAAGGTAATTGGCTTCAACCAACATACTCTGTAACATGAGTTACTTTGAATGTTGAGAATAAATGCAAGTCATGATATGTTAGTTAAATCACTATAGACTAAGTTACAAGTTATTGAGCAGTGTCACATTTTCCATCATATTGGAGAAATGAATGGGGTAAATTTTTAATTATCGGTCAGTTCCAAATTTTTAGACACTTAGGAAAAACGATATAGCTAATAATAATTATTCAATTTTAGTTTGTATCCTTAATACCTACAGGTATCAGGGATACCAACTAAAATTAAAATTGAATAATTATTATTTTATCGTTTTTCTTAAGTGTCCGAAAATACGGAACTGACCGATAATTAAGAACTCAACCTATAGCAAATTTAACTCATATTTTAAATTTTTATCTCATAGCTTGATCGAAAATTTTGAACCGTTCAATAACTCGGAACTTGACCTGTTTCTCCTAAGTAAAACTAAATAAACTTTTAATATCAATAAACTTCTAATATCAGTTTCACTATAATTAATAAATAGCAACCAACCTCCTGGTTATTAACCACTACTAACCAAACAGGTTCTAGTAGCTACTTAGGCTCACAAAAACTCAATAAGATTACAAGAAGGATAGAGAGTTAAACACTTGTAAATGCCAATTAAATATTTAATTTGCTTTTTTACTAGCATCAGCAAAAATTTCTCACATCAGTTAATCAAGATGTGCTAGCCTTCACATAACTTTGCAGTTTAGTAATGAATACTAAGGAAAGTAATAATGAATAGTTACTCATCCATATTGCAATAATTTTGATTATTTCCACAAATGTAGAATATAATAAAAGGTTTATAATTAGCTAGTAATTAAATCATTTTTTGTAGATTCTTATTTGAAAAAATGACCAAAGAGTTTTTAATGTTAAATAAACATGTTAGTTTCCATTGGTGTGTTACAGTGACTCATTACTCTTTGGTGTGTTGCAGTGACTCATTACTCTTAGGTGTGTTGCAGTGACTCATTACTCTTTGGTGTGTTGCAGTGACTCATTACTCTTAGGTGTGTTGCAGTGACTCATTACTCTTTGGTGTGTTGCAGTGACTCATTACTCTTAGGTGTGTTGCAGTGACTCATTACTCTTTGGTGTGTTGCAGTGACTCATTACTCTTAGGTGTGTTGCAGTGACTCATTACTCTTTGGTGTGTTGCAGTGACTCATTACTCTTTGGTGTGTTGCAGTGACTCATTACTCTTTGGTGTGTTGCAGTGACTCATTACTCTTTGGTGTGTTGCAGTGACTCATTACTCTCTGGTGTGTTGCAGTGACTCATTACTCTCTGGTGTGTTGCAGTGACTCATTACTCTTTGGTGTGTTGCAGTGACTCATTACTCTCTGGTGTGTTGCAGTGACTCATTACTCTTTGGTGTGTTGCAGTGACTCATTACTCTTTGGTGTGTTGCAGTGACTCATTACTCTCTGGTGTGTTGCAGTGACTCATTACTCTTTGGTGTGTTGCAGTGACTCATTACTCTCTGGTGTGTTGCAGTGACTCATTACTCTTTGGTGTGTTGTAGTGACTCATTACTCTTTGGTGTGTTGCAGTGACTCATTACTCTTTGGTGTGTTGCAGTGACTCATTACTCTTTGGTGTGTTGCAGTGACTCATTACTCTTTGGTGTGTTGCAGTGACTCATTACTCTTTGGTGTGTTGCAGTGACTCATTACTCTTTGGTGTGTTGCAGTGACTCATTACTCTCTGGTGTGTTGCAGTGACTCATTACTCTTTGGTGTGTTGTAGTGACTCATTACTCTTTGGTGTGTTGCAGTGACTCATTACTCTTTGGTGTGTTGCAGTGACTCATTACTCTTTGGTGTGTTGCAGTGACTCATTACTCTTTGGTGTGTTGCAGTGACTCATTACTCTTAGGTGTGTTGCAGTGACTCATTACTCTTAGGTGTGTTGCAGTGACTCATTACTCTTTGGTGTGTTGCAGTGACTCATTACTCTTTGGTGTGTTGCAGTGACTCATTACTCTTTGGTGTGTTGCAGTGACTCATTACTCTTTGGTGTGTTGCAGTGACTCATTACTCTTAGGTGTGTTGCAGTGACTCATTACTCTTAGGTGTGTTGCAGTGACTCATTACTCTTTGGTGTGTTGCAGTGACTCATTACTCTTTGGTGTGTTGCAGTGACTCATTACTCTTTGGTGTGTTGCAGTGACTCATTACTCTTTGGTGTGTTGCAGTGACTCATTACTCTTAGGTGTGTTGCAGTGACTCATTACTCTTAGGTGTGTTGCAGTGACTCATTACTCTTTGGTGTGTTGCAGTGACTCATTACTCTTTGGTGTGTTGCAGTGACTCATTACTCTTTGGTGTGTTGCAGTGACTCATTACTCTTTGGTGTGTTGCAGTGACTCATTACTCTTTGGTGTGTTGCAGTGACTCATTACTCTTTGGTGTGTTGCAGTGACTCATTACTCTTAGGTGTGTTGCAGTGACTCATTACTCTTAGGTGTGTTGCAGTGACTCATTACTCTTTGGTGTGTTGCAGTGACTCATTACTCTTTGGTGTGTTGCAGTGACTCATTACTCTTTGGTGTGTTGCAGTGACTCATTACTCTTTGGTGTGTTGCAGTGACTCATTACTCTTTGGTGTGTTGCAGTGACTCATTACTCTTAGGTGTGTTGCAGTGACTCATTACTCTTTGGTGTGTTGCAGTGACTCATTACTCTTTGGTGTGTTGCAGTGACTCATTACTCTTTGGTGTGTTGCAGTGACTCATTACTCTTTGGTGTGTTGCAGTGACTCATTACTCTTTGGTGTGTTGCAGTGACTCATTACTCTTAGGTGTGTTGCAGTGACTCATTACTCTTAGGTGTGTTGCAGTGACTCATTACTCTTTGGTGTGTTGCAGTGACTCATTACTCTTTGGTGTGTTGCAGTGACTCATTACTCTTTGGTGTGTTGCAGTGACTCATTACTCTTAGGTGTGTTGCAGTGACTCATTACTCTTAGGTGTGTTGCAGTGACTCATTACTCTTTGGTGTGTTGCAGTGACTCATTACTCTTTGGTGTGTTGCAGTGACTCATTACTCTTTGGTGTGTTGCAGTGACTCATTACTCTTTGGTGTGTTGCAGTGACTCATTACTCTTAGGTGTGTTGCAGTGACTCATTACTCTTAGGTGTGTTGCAGTGACTCATTACTCTTTGGTGTGTTGCAGTGACTCATTACTCTTTGGTGTGTTGCAGTGACTCATTACTCTTTGGTGTGTTGCAGTGACTCATTACTCTTTGGTGTGTTGCAGTGACTCATTACTCTTTGGTGTGTTGCAGTGACTCATTACTCTTTGGTGTGTTGCAGTGACTCATTACTCTTAGGTGTGTTGCAGTGACTCATTACTCTTAGGTGTGTTGCAGTGACTCATTACTCTTTGGTGTGTTGCAGTGACTCATTACTCTTTGGTGTGTTGCAGTGACTCATTACTCTTTGGTGTGTTGCAGTGACTCATTACTCTTTGGTGTGTTGCAGTGACTCATTACTCTTTGGTGTGTTGCAGTGACTCATTACTCTTAGGTGTGTTGCAGTGACTCATTACTCTTTGGTGTGTTGCAGTGACTCATTACTCTTTGGTGTGTTGCAGTGACTCATTACTCTTTGGTGTGTTGCAGTGACTCATTACTCTTTGGTGTGTTGCAGTGACTCATTACTCTTTGGTGTGTTGCAGTGACTCATTACTCTTAGGTGTGTTGCAGTGACTCATTACTCTTAGGTGTGTTGCAGTGACTCATTACTCTTTGGTGTGTTGCAGTGACTCATTACTCTTTGGTGTGTTGCAGTGACTCATTACTCTTTGGTGTGTTGCAGTGACTCATTACTCTTTGGTGTGTTGCAGTGACTCATTACTCTTAGGTGTGTTGCAGTGACTCATTACTCTTAGGTGTGTTGCAGTGACTCATTACTCTTTGGTGTGTTGCAGTGACTCATTACTCTTTGGTGTGTTGCAGTGACTCATTACTCTTTGGTGTGTTGCAGTGACTCATTACTCTTTGGTGTGTTGCAGTGACTCATTACTCTTTGGTGTGTTGCAGTGACTCATTACTCTTTGGTGTGTTGCAGTGACTCATTACTCTTTGGTGTGTTGCAGTGACTCATTACTCTTTGGTGTGTTGCAGTGACTCATTACTCTTAGGTGTGTTGCAGTGACTCATTACTCTTTGGTGTGTTGCAGTGACTCATTACTCTTAGGTGTGTTGCAGTGACTCATTACTCTTTGGTGTGTTGCAGTGACTCATTACTCTTTGGTGTGTTGCAGTGACTCATTACTCTTTGGTGTGTTGCAGTGACTCATTACTCTTTGGTGTGTTGCAGTGACTCATTACTCTCTGGTGTGTTGCAGTGACTCATTACTCTCTGGTGTGTTGCAGTGACTCATTACTCTTTGGTGTGTTGCAGTGACTCATTACTCTCTGGTGTGTTGCAGTGACTCATTACTCTTTGGTGTGTTGCAGTGACTCATTACTCTTTGGTGTGTTGCAGTGACTCATTACTCTCTGGTGTGTTGAAGTGACTCATTACTCTTTGGTGTGTTGCAGTGACTCATTACTCTCTGGTGTGTTGCAGTGACTCATTACTCTTTGGTGTGTTGTAGTGACTCATTACTCTTTGGTGTGTTGCAGTGACTCATTACTCTTTGGTGTGTTGCAGTGACTCATTACTCTTTGGTGTGTTGCAGTGACTCATTACTCTTTGGTGTGTTGCAGTGACTCATTACTCTTTGGTGTGTTGCAGTGACTCATTACTCTTTGGTGTGTTGCAGTGACTCATTACTCTCTGGTGTGTTGCAGTGACTCATTACTCTTTGGTGTGTTGTAGTGACTCATTACTCTTTGGTGTGTTGCAGTGACTCATTACTCTTTGGTGTGTTGCAGTGACTCATTACTCTTTGGTGTGTTGCAGTGACTCATTACTCTTAGGTGTATTACAGTGACTCATTACTCTTTGGTGTGTTGCAGTGACTCATTACTCTTTGGTGTGTTGCAGTGACTCATTACTCTTTGGTGTGTTGCAGTGACTCATTACTCTTTGGTGTGTTGCAGTGACTCATTACTCTTTGGTGTGTTGCAGTGACTCATTACTCTTTGGTGTGTTGCAGTGACTCATTACTCTTTGGTGTGTTGCAGTGACTCATTACTCTTTGGTGTGTTGCAGTGACTCATTACTCTTAGGTGTGTTGCAGTGACTCATTACTCTTAGGTGTATTACAGTGACTCATTACTCTTTGGTGTGTTGCAGTGACTCATTACTCTTTGGTGTGTTGCAGTGACTCATTACTCTTTGGTGTGTTGCAGTGACTCATTACTCTTTGGTGTGTTGCAGTGACTCATTACTCTTTGGTGTGTTGCAGTGACTCATTACTCTTTGGTGTGTTGCAGTGACTCATTACTCTTTGGTGTGTTGCAGTGACTCATTACTCTTTGGTGTGTTGCAGTGACTCATTACTCTTAGGTGTGTTGCAGTGACTCATTACTCTTAGGTGTGTTGCAGTGACTCATTACTCTTTGGTGTGTTGCAGTGACTCATTACTCTTTGGTGTGTTGCAGTGACTCATTACTCTTTGGTGTGTTGCAGTGACTCATTACTCTTTGGTGTGTTGCAGTGACTCATTACTCTTTGGTGTGTTGCAGTGACTCATTACTCTTAGGTGTGTTGCAGTGACTCATTACTCTTAGGTGTGTTGCAGTGACTCATTACTCTTTGGTGTGTTGCAGTGACTCATTACTCTTTGGTGTGTTGCAGTGACTCATTACTCTTTGGTGTGTTGCAGTGACTCATTACTCTTTGGTGTGTTGCAGTGACTCATTACTCTTTGGTGTGTTGCAGTGACTCATTACTCTTTGGTGTGTTGCAGTGACTCATTACTCTTTGGTGTGTTGCAGTGACTCATTACTCTTTGGTGTGTTGCAGTGACTCATTACTCTTTGGTGTGTTGCAGTGACTCATTACTCTTTGGTGTGTTGCAGTGACTCATTACTCTTTGGTGTGTTGCAGTGACTCATTACTCTTTGGTGTATTACAGTGACTCATTACTCTTTGGTGTGTTGCAGTGACTCATTACTCTTTGGTGTGTTGCAGTGACTCATTACTCTTTGGTGTGTTGCAGTGACTCATTACTCTTTGGTGTGTTGCAGTGACTCATTACTCTTTGGTGTGTTGCAGTGACTCATTACTCTTTGGTGTGTTGCAGTGACTCATTACTCTTAGGTGTGTTACAGTGACTCATTACTCTTTAGTGTGTTGCCCTCATCAAAGATGTCTCCCAATGATTTATAATTAATTAACTTGAAACATTGCTAAATACCAAATAAAATCTAAAGCTTCTTATCTGCCCTCATGTTCAGTGTGTATGTGCATTGTCTATTGTTATGTTATTCTCTGTTGTTCATATGAATAGGTAAACTATTTTGGTGCTCACATATGTGCCCCTATTTAGTTATTAACATCTTGTACTTATTATTTGAATAAGATATTTCTTTTTAAATCTTATTTCCTTTCTAATACAGTCTTATATTTATTTATTTCTCTATCTTTGTTATCTTTTTGCAAGTGACTAAGAAGTGCGTCTGTTATGCCAATCAAGTAGGTAGGTAGGCAGAGATGGTATTTCGATTGGTGCGCTATCTCAACTGATGCACTTTCCAACAACTTAGTCTGATTAGGTGCACTACAGTCATCACACATTGTGTTACATGTATCGTGTTACAGGTCACCTCTCTGTAACACAACACTCAGTGTAATGTTACACCAATAACACTGGCTAGTTACGTATCTAGGATACATAATAAACATACTGCATCAGAACTAATATATGCTTAAAATGTGTCTAGTATCTATGCTACGCCTATTGAATGCAATAATCGTTTCCGTGATACCCGTGAGTTAAGCCTTCGATATGATGCGTATCCATGCTACACTTCTAAGGCTACCAATATCAGTACAGTGATTAGTTGTAATGTATGCTCTAGTTATGGTATCATTTTATCTGTTCATTCCCAATGCTCTTTTTTTGCTTCTTCGACTGAGTTTGCGAAGAATGTAGCCAAGAGTAAGTCTTGTTATGAGAGGCTATTTATAGTACTGTACTTCATACCATTGATATGGGAGAGTAGCTACACGTCTCTGTTTGTAGCAATGGCTAGGAGCCTCTTGCAAAGCAGTGTGCTTCCACTGTGCATTCACGAGCATTACATTCTAACCAAGGCAATTTCATGCAAATTACCCACACTCTATTGCATGCATGGAATCCCCCCAATTAGTGCCGGGAGTAGCTTCTTTGCATCCATGAGCATATAACGAACAAGTTATCATGGAATCCTAGCTATTTTCCTCTTTGTCTTTTTCTCTGAAGTCCCTCTCTTGGAATGCAATCGCACTAACCAACCTGCTCTTTTTCACCACTCTACCCAGCTGTTCAGTCAATGTACCTACATTTCTCCGTCAGTAAGGGCGACAGAGACGGTAAATAACGCGCTAATTTGACCCTAGGGAGCCGTGCACCGTCTGTGTGTATTGGCACTCTGTCTACCGGCCTTGCTGTCTAACCCCCCCTCTACACCTACACAGCTATACATACTCATACAGGAACACACTCATACACTGTGTAGCTATTCACACATTCTAAGAATTAACACAGTTTAGCTTATTCAGTTATCAGTGAATCTGTAAACGTGCCTAGTTGGGGGTCATGATGTTAATTGGGCAATGGTATCATAGATACATTTGCTAGACTTGCATCATAGATACATTTGGTAGACTCGTATCACAGATACCCTGTGTAGAGCGTTAAAATCACCCTGTGCGTTCAAGTCTTCTTAAGACTCTCCTGCTCGCGAATTAGCTGCATTAAATTAATGCATTTCATTTGCAGTGCATTTCTTCGATGGAAATTCTTTCCTCGTCTCTCCTTCAAGTCTGACCCTTTGCCCTATGCTTACCCAGCTGACCTTGGTAACTTTTGGACAGTATACCACGTCAGGTGTAGGTAAGTATGCACTCACTATACCACATCAGGTGTAGGTAGGTATGCACTCACTATACCACATCAGGTGTAGGTAGGTATGCACTCACTATACCACATCAGGTGTAGGTAGGTACACACCCACTATACCACATCAGGTGTAGGTAGGTATACATCCACTATACCACATCAGGTGTAGGTAGGTATGCACTCACTATACCACATCAGGTGTAGGTAGGTATGCACTCAAAATACCACATCAGGTGTAGGTAGGTATACACTCACTATACCACATCAGGTGTAGGTAGGTATGCACTCACTATACCACATCAGGTGTAGGTAGGTATACACTCACTATACCACATCAGGTGTAGGTAGGTATAAACTCACTATACCACATCAGGTGTAGGTAGGTATACACTCACTATACCACATCAGGTGTAGGTAGGTATACACTCACTATACCACATCAGGTGTAGGTAGGTATACCACATACAAGTCTAATGATGGTGTTCCTCAGGGTGTAGGTAGGACCTCTTCTTTTCACGCTTTATGTTCCTTTTCACTTCTCAATGATGGTAAACAGGTTAGAGCTACATTGTCGTACCTTTAGATTAGGACTTTTAACAGGGTAGCTCAGCTGTACAGCGACCTATTAAATAAGAGACAGGACTTGGTCTGGTAGCAATAGTGTGGTCTAGTTATCAGAGTAGTGGTATGAAAGTATGGTATCCTAGTAGCCACCCTAGAGTAGGTCTGGTATCCTACTCTAGAGAGTAGATACACATATGACACTCTGGTATCCTAGTTACCAGAGTAGAGGTACAAAAGATTGGTATCCTAGATACCATGGTATCATGGCGCCCCTGTGACACTAGCTACAGCTTCACCAGCTGTTCGAGTGTCAGTTTTTTAACCCTATGACCTTCACACTTACGCACGGTGGGTGAAATCGGTAGCGTTCTGACTCTGATACAAGCTTCTTCCATTAATTATAGCAATAAAGATTTACAGGAGACAGTTGGCAAAGTAACTCGTTAAGAGTGTTTTGGTCTTCATATTTAGGAGTAACGAGGTTCACAATGATAGTCATGATTATCAGTATGATTTAAAAGTGATTCCTAGAATCATAAGAAAAAGTTATTCCTTGCAGTCGGATGTTGAACTCAACTAAGCTATTTAGTGTGGTCATTTTATCGAGAGATCCGAATTGTCGGACTGTTCCACCGTCCACACGCATTCGGATTGTATTAAAAAAGATAATTATTTAACTCGTTATATATCTTCTTACATGATCGTTAATGTAAAACTGTCCGATAACCCGTAAGTTACCCTAGTCGTTCTTGCTTTCACATCAGTGCATTGAGTTTGTTTTACCGTCACAATAGTTACACTAGTGACTAGTTACACTAGGGAACATCAGCACAATATTAGGTCATGCTAACCACCTAGTTCACATGGAGCCACTTTCCTTTCTGACTGCTTCTTCCAGTTCCTTGTATTTTCTTTTGAAGTCAGTGATATGGCCTTTGGCTTCAAAGTAGACGTTAAACCTGTATTATATTTAAATTAATAAATAAACACCTAATAATAATATCCAAGACGCTTTTGAAACAATTAAAGTAATTACGAATCTATTTATGGGACAAAATCACGCCAAAGTTTCCTCAAAGGTTTTATTTGCTGTAAAATAACGTCTGTTGGTATCCACCTTAACTAAAACTATCCAATAAAAGTCTGTATCCATGCTACCGATAATTCACTCTGTAGCCCTGATACTAAATTGATTACAGTGCTACCCCAAGCAATAAATGATATGTGCTCTGTTTGCTTACTGTATATATCGCTGTAGCTACAGTCAAAGAAAACTATACCATTTTTACTTAGTTTACTAAATTCACATTTCCAAAAATGAACAACTAACTGAAATGCTTGAAAACATTTTAAAAATTAGTCTGGGTATACGGTGAAGAATTTGTAAGATTTGAAAATGATAGGAAATTAGAAAACTGTGATTTGTGAGAGACTCTTTTCTCTGATAGTACATTACCCTGTCGCTACAGTCTCCTATCACTCACTGTACAAGTACCCTGTACATGCGGGCATTTCCCTATCCAGTCTACAGTTACTCTCATACAGTGTTAGCAGTGTTAAAGCTATAGCCTGTAGATGACTGTATGTGATATCTATATCCCTATCTACAGTTGCCAATTGCTCCTATCTTTAGGGGAGGCTTTATTGCGTCACATGTGTTAGGATGAACCTGATTGTGTTGCAGATAACTACTCAAAATGATAGATGGTAAATGTAGGACTTTATTCTAAAACTACTTTTAACTGATTGTATGTTGCTTGATATATAGGGTATGTTCCCGAGCTTTTATATATTTACAATTCAGGATGGTTTGCACCATACACTGCAGGGTGGTTCACACCATGCAATGCAGTGTGGTTTGCACCATGCAATGCAGGGTGGTTCACACCACAGTTCGGTTCACAGCTTCACACCACTCACTGTAAACTTCCTGCAATAGTGTTTACTTTTGATGTAAACCTCATACCTGAAATAACTCAAGAGTGTTAACAAATTGTTAACGTACTGAAGTAAACCTGTCATTGCTAATGTTAGATAGGGGTGGTATGGTGGGGCCATAGAAGATTGAGAGAGGCTCTCTCTTCTATGGCCCCACCTTTAACTCTCACATGATTACTCATTGTTGATATTATTTTTCAATTAAAATGTTTTATATTCTGTGATGCCTCCATTTTAATAATTTAATAACATTACTATACGTAAATTCTACAACAGAAGTGATTGATACCATATTATTAATCACATTTATTCAGAATAACATTCTAAAGTATTCCTTCACATCCCCATTTCATATCATGTGGGTACTCCATAGCAGCGTTTAACAGTGACATATCTGTCTGTGTTTGTATAACTGACACGAGAGGAAATGACATGTTACTTCCCCTGGAGGGGAGGGGGGGGGGGGGGGTAATACCTATATACTATTGTGGGGTGAGTTATAAATTATCGTAGAGTTTCACTTTTTCGGTCATGTAAGAAAGTTTTATTTATCAATTATCATTTTGATTCATTATTTTAATTTTGGAAATTTTTCTTATATGATCGAAAATGTGCAAGTGTCCGATAAGTCGTAACTTACCCTACGTAGCTACGGTACCAACAACTGTCTCTGTGTGGTATGACCTTTGAAAATAGGACTACGTGATTGCCAGCGTAGATTTGATTAATTTATTAAATTTGATTGTTTATTATATTTGCTTTGAAGCCATAATATTCTAGATACGGTATGTTCTGAATTATCGGTCAGTTCCATATTGTCGAACACGTAAGAAAAATATTATTTATTTTTTATTTGAATTGGTATCCCTGATTATGAAACATGCAGGCAGCAGGTATCATGGATACTAATTAAAATAACTAGTAAATAATAATGATTAGATATTTTTCCTTAGTGTCCGGAAATGTGGAACTGACCGATAATTCAGAATATACCCTAAATAATGTACGACAAATGTCAAAGAGGTGAATGTGACATTTTGTAAATAATGAAGTTATGTTCTATTGGTATGTACGGGCTATGGCTAACGGTATCATCGCTCTTATTTTGATGTACTGTGAATCTATATACTTATTTTATATCTATAGTATATACTTTTCAAGAATCGATGTGTATCTAAAATTATTTTTCATGAAATGATTCTGATATCAGTTCAATAAATGGTTTGTGTCTGTCTGTCCGTCACACCAAATTATTCTGATATCAGTTCAATAAATGGTTTCAATAACTAAATTATATTTAATTTTATTCAGTGTAAAATAGCTGAGTCAGTGATAATAATTATTACAAAAATTGAATTACCATCAGTGAGCATAAAATTGATATGGTAATGATAGTCCTTTTTGACGGCACGCGTACACTAGTTCAATGAACAGCAGAGTCTAGCCACCTCAGTCCTATGTATCTATATCAGACTGAGTAATTGAATAACTATTGATAAGACAATTTTTATCTTTCTTATCTTTGTCACGTGATGTTATCACCTGTGCGGTTAATTAATTGCTATCTTATCTGTAGTAAATATAAATAAGCCCAAAGTAAATACACTAAATAGATACAGTTGGTAAATAATAAAAAGATGCAGTGGCTAAGTAATATATAGATACTGTGTGTAAATAATATATATGTGTATAGATAGGTAGGGTAAGTTACGAATTATCGGTCTGTTTCACATCTTCGGTCATATAAGAAAAAACAATATGATAAATATTATTTTAATTTAATTTTAATTGGTATCCATGATACCTGCAGGTATCATGGATACCAATTAAAATTAAATAATAGTTATATAGTTTTTCTTATATGACAGAAGATGTGAAACTGACCGATAATTCGTAACTTACACTATACATATAATGTCTAGTAGTCATATAGTGACAAGGTATGTCTAGCAGCACTGAGTAGCTTTTGTACGTTCATCTGCTCATTGTAAGTAGATAATACACAGGAGGTCATATTGATACCAAAGGTACTTACCTTGATGATGTGAGTGACACTGTGTACAAATAACACACTTATCTTAACACACTTTGACTCACTAATGCTCTACACACCTTCTTTCTATCTACTTAACACACTTCGACAGTGGAATGGCAGACATGTCTCGGAAGAGGATTTGAATTATCGTTTCTGATATCCTCAACAAAGAGAAATATGTACCTGGGATACGTATTTATGATGTATGTATCTATGATACGTATTTATGAGTATCTATGATGCGTAGAAGTGCCTCTATAGATACAATATTGTTATTGATAAAATAATTTAATTGCTTTAAAGGTTTTAATTGGTATCCATGATACCTGTTGGTACCACGGATACCATGCAGTTAGAGTACCCTGCTATCCACACTGTGATGATTTTTAATGCCCCCCACTGGCATATTCTCATGCCTAGCGTGTGAAATAATGCTTTCTATGTTTTTATTTTTATTTACCTTCACTATAACAACATTTCAAAAGGGAGGGGATTTAGTGCTTTGAATGTAAGGCTATGCTTATATCAATGGATAGGGCATGTACCATCCACACAATGGCATGTACCATCCACACAATGGCATGTACCATCCACACAATGGCATGTACCTCCACATTCCTCCTCTCCTTTCCCCAAATCTTTTCATCTTGGTTACGTATTCTTTATCCTTGAAATAGTGCCATCAAGAAATCAATAGGGAAGCCATTTAGGTGTCGTAAATAAGACCATGGGACTTGCACCTGTGTACCATTCGCACCAGAGGTACCTGTGTGCCATTCGCACCAGAGGTACCTGTGTACCATTCGCACCAGAGGTACCTGTGTGCCATTCGCACCAGAGGTACCTGTGTACCATTCGCACCAGAGGTACCTGTGTACCATTCGCACCAGAGGTACCTGTACTGGCATAGGGTATTCATAATTTTCCCATAGACATTTCAATCTTTTCTTAATCATCAATTATTAGTTCAAGAAATCAGCCTTCAAAGCTTTCAGGTGCTTTAATATTACTTTCTAGTTGTATTTCTCATATTAGTTTCCATGTCACTAAGTTAGAATATATTATTACCCGAATAGACAGGTATCTACGCTACAGTATCCAGTAGCGTATCCTAGATACCTATCCCTTTCTCCCAGCATTGGCAGTGCCATGTTCCTGCCTTAGTTATGGCTTCTATTTGAATTCAATGGAAATATCGTGAGATAGTTTACAAAGGCCTTTCTTTTGCCCTTAGATGTAGGTAGGGACTTACTCTTTATTGTATACAGGTACCTTAAGGATCGATGCCCTTTAGTAAAAACAAAACTATTACCTAAAACACACCTACAGATCTGTAAAATACACGGTGTAAATATTAGTCATAGCTTGTCTGTAGCGCATGCAGTGTAGGGGCCAGACTGGATGTGGGAGTTGATTTGGAGTTAATAAAACCATGCTCTAAGCTCCAATATGAATTCAGTGCCGCACTGACTTCTGTACGAGTAGGATATATCACTGGTTTGAGTGAGAGATCCTTTTAGAGCGAGGTGACCTGATGGTAGAGTTGTTTCAGTCTCCTGAAAACTTACGTGCTGTGTTGATTGACGCTCTATATCTTAGTCAGTTTTCGTTGTACAGAGAATTGGCAAAGCTCGTTTGGAAGAGAAAAAAATACTCTATTATTACTTTGAGGTTGTTTAGATATCTAAATTAGAAAAAAATGTTAGCTAAAAGAATTGAAAAAATAGGGTTTCAAAAAGAATTTTTTTGATTCTAATATATTTCTTTTTTGTTCTATTTAACATTTATACCAAATTTCAGAACCTATCTCTGTTGATAGTAGTACCTTAATAAAATTAAAATAGTGACCCTACCTATCTCTGTTGATAGTAGTACCTTAATAAAATTAAAATAGTGACCCTACCTATCTCTGTTGATAGTAGTACCTTACCTATCTCTTGTATGATAGTACCCTAACTGTCTCTTGCATGATAGTACCATTTTCATCTCTCCACAATAGGCTGTGACTTTGCTTTGGCTCGTAGGCCTACTGCCGGTGAATGCAATGTTATATCACTAGATAAATCAAAAGGTAGCCTCTGCCTCATATCTTCTCTCTCTTCTCTCTCATATCTTCCTCATTTCTCTCTCATATCTCCTATCTCTTCTCTCTCATATCTTCCTCATTTCTCTCATCTTTCTCTCTTTATAGCTTTGTTGTTTTTGCCTAGTCACTTTGCCTCACTGTGCCCATGCGATGTAACCAACGGAGGAGCCATCTAAAGTGTCACCGTCTGTAGTTACGCAATATATTGAGGCAGTATCTGGGATACATACTCTGATAGCAGTATCTGGGATACATACTCTGATAGCAGTATCAGGGATACATACTCTGATAGCAGTATCAGGGATACATACTCTGATAGCAGTATCATGGATACATACTCTGATAGCAGTATCATGGATACATACTCTGATAGCAGTATCATGGATACATACACTGATAGCAGTATCATTGATAGAAACTCTGATAGCAATATCATGGCTACAAAGTCTGATAGCTGTATCATGGATACATATAGTGTGTTAGCAGTATCACGGATACACACTTTGTTAGTAGTATCTATTTTTGCGAGTGGTTACTAGGTGTCTCTTGTGTTACAGAATAAACACAGGGACGCTTTCTAGGGGACAGAGGGGCTAGTGAAATGTCATGCACTGGATTTGGCTGTCAGGAATATGCACCTCTGATGTTTCTTATGTATTTTGCTAGAGCCATTCTATGATGGGACTTGAAATACATTTCACTGTTACGGGGTAGCTAGCTATATAAAACTGAGGCGATTCTTACGATAAGAAATATAACTAACTGCAACCAATTTTGATCATTTAATTCGAAGTATCTAATGGAAAACTAAGAGTAACGCTACTGACCGGGATATCTACCCCCTACCCCCCCCCCCTCTCGTATATTCGGGGGGAATTCCGAACAATAGAAGAAGGGTACAATTGTGCCTTAGATAGCTACCCCCAAAAAGTTCGTATTCATCATGAGAAGAACAAAGCGAAGTAATGTTATCCTCACCAAGCCTTGCCTTGGCACAGTGCTGCGTTGCTTGGAGCGAGCCTATCTGCTGGTTGTAACTGATATCAATTGAAGGGTTAAAAAATAAGAGGGGATTTTCTTCATCATGTCATAAATATGCTACTTCTTGATTACTAATAAAATGACAAACGGTTAAAGTAATCAACACAAGTCGTTATTAAACCTTTGATGCCATCTAAATTTGTTAAGTCTCAATGTGGTCATTTACTAATTCTAAGCATTACCTCATCTGCATGTGAAGTGTCATTCAGACATGTACATACGTTATTGTTTTGCATACTCTTAACAATAACGTCTACAGTGGCCATTTCCAACCAGTAAACTTCATCAAAAGTATTAAAAAGACAAACGTTGATGATTTCATAACCACTGAAATCAAACGATTTGATTATATATTGTTAACAGTATCATGGATGCATATCATTTAACTGTATCATGGATACTTTTATTGTTAGCAGTATCCTTGATACATCTATTACTATCAATATCGTGGCTACATGTATTGCTAGCAGTATCGTGGATACATATAACAGCAGTATCACGGATACACACATCAGCAGTATCACGGATACACACATTGCTATCAGTATCTCGGTACCCCATTGCCTGTATGATTTGTTTCCTGTAGTTAGTACCACACGGAATTATTTAGCATGTGCTAATACCTTTCAAGCGGTACTGCCTTTTTCACTAGCGTTTGCTTCGTAAGCTGCTTACGCGCACCTGGCTTAGCGCTCACTCACCTTACGCTTGGCCCCCGTAAAACGCTGTGCGGAGTAGTTCCAGCAGACAGGTAGACGTTAAAGGCGCTTTGGTCAACACATGTGAGAGAGATAAGGTGCTGACTAAGAATGTAGGCTAAGTTATGAATTATCGGTCAGTTCCACATCTTCGGTCATAAAAGAACGATATAATGATTATTATTTAATTATTAATTTAATTGGTATCCATGATACCTGCTGGTATCATGGATACCAATTACGAAAAATGGATTCTTTTTTGTATCATGGATACCAATAAATATAAAATAATTCATTGTTTTTTCTTGTATGGCCGAAGATGTGGAACTGACCGATAACTCGTTAGTTCCCTAACTTCTGATGGCACATTGCCGATAGTTTGAGACGTTCTACCGATAGTATCGGTGCAGGTTAACCTACTCCAAATATTTTGTTAGAGGTCATAGGTCACATTTCTCCAGCACCTTAAAGGTCAGACGCGTACCTAACTATTCAGAGGAGGTCAAAAGAATACGGAGTGAAGAGTTAGAAAATGTTACCGGGGTAATGCAGTAGAACTCCTCTATAGTGAAATGCTCTATAGTGAATGTACTGTCTGACTGTGTCATGAGTAAGGAAGTCGCCTCTATAGTGAACAAATTGTCTATAGTCTGCCATGAAATGGCTTAGAAAAAAACTGACGGTCATTTTATTGCAGACTGAAGAAAATTTGTTCACTATAGAGGCTACTTCACTATTCAGGACACTAATTCACTATAGAGGACTTGGTTATAGAGGAGTTCTACTGCACCGTTACCTGTCTGTTCAATAGCACCTACATGGAGAATGTGGAAACCATGTGAACTTTTTTTAAATGGAGAAAAAATGTCTTTATATATTAAAAAAAACTTATTGCCTGTTAAAAATATATTGGAAGTGAACATACGGTGTAAAATGTTTATCAATTATATAGCTCTAGATGAATTTCGTGCAACGAATAATTTCTACGTAAACCGTTCTCGTGCAATTACAATTACAAACCAAAGTGTAGAGGTCAAAGGTCACTACCCACTGTACCAATTATTGACCTCGATGCTTAGCTACTTCTACTAGCGACACTAACGTCAAAAGTACACCAATGCTACACAGTAAGGCCCCCTTCACACTTGCGTTAGAAAAAATGAGTTGTATAACTGGAATACAAACAATTGTTACATTGTGAATATAGTCTTCACGAACTAATTTGTCTACTTTTGTTCAGTAAGCCACAAAGTATTTTTTCTATCCAAATAGCCAACTCTTTCCCCTATCTCTGACTCTGCTTAACTTTATGTCTCATTCCTAACTTGGTATCTAACTCACAACTTTGCTACAGAGTGAAGCTACTGCTGAGTCACTTTGAAAATACACCTGTTGATTTGGAGCTAAAATATAAGACTTTAATTGGGGTAGAGTAAATTACGAATTATCGGTTAGTTTCACATCTTCGGTCATATGAGAAAAAACAATATTATAATTGTTATTTCATTTTAATTTGTATCCATGATGCCTGCAGGTATCATGGATACAAATAAAAATAAAAATTAAATAACAGTTATTAATTAGAGATTATAGGAAAGGGTAACATGTTTATGATTTTTTAACGCTACTTACAGTTTTAGAGGATAGCGCTAGAGTTATGCTCTTCAACTACGAGGTCTTAGATTTTGTGTTAGGTAGACTCGTAGGCTTCATTTACTATCACCTCTTCATTTTCCTCTTCCATCCGTGAGTGCAGCCACCGGTGCTTGTGTCCCGTTTCGTCACATTCCTTGGTAAGTGACTGTATTCACGGAGTAGCTTTTCTGCATCCATGAGCATAGTCACCGACGGTGGTAAGTGACTTTGTTCATGGAGTCACTTTCCTATATGATTGCTTCTTCTAGTCCCTTGTACTTAATTTCCTTTTGACGTCAGTGATATGGCATTTGGTTCCGAAGCAGACGTTAAACCCCTACTAAAATTAAATTATAGGAAAAGGGGGAAAATTAATTTAACTAGCTACACTATTTATATAAAGAGATTGTGATAAACTATTTCCGAAACTCAGAAAAATTATCGAAGGTATCTACCGATACATTCCTAGTACCACTAAGTACCAAACTGTATCTGCTACCTCTAAAGGTATCTACCGATACATTCCTAGTACCACTAAGTACCAAACTGTATCTGCTACCTCTAAAGGTATCTACCGATACATTCCTAGTACCACAAAGTACCAAACTGTATCTGCTACCTCTAAAGGTATCTACCGATACATTCCTAGTACCACAAAGTACCAAACTGTCCCCAAGTTGTCCAATCTATTTATTTTTTCTCACTTTCCTGCCAATGACTTGCAAACTGAGGTATAATTTTTAGCTTCTCTTTCTTTCTGCACTCATCCGTCTCTGGGTACTTCTGCCGTAGAAACTCTCAAGTATTGGCTTTTTCTGCCAATACTTTGACTGAAGTTAGGAAGTAGCGGCCAGTAATGTCTTTAAACTGACCACGAGAAAATGAGGGAAATGAAGAGCTATTGAGAAGAGGGAAATGAAGAGCTGTTGAGAAGAGGGAAATGAAGAGCTGTTGAGAAGAGGGAAATGAAGAGCTGTTGAGAAGAGGGAAATGAAGAGCTGTTGAGAAGAGGGAAATGAAGAGCTGTTGAGAAGAGGGAAATGAAGAGCTGTTGAGAAGAGGGAAATGAAGAGCTGTTGAGAAAAGGGAAATGAAGAGCTGTTGAGAAGAGGGAAATGAAGAGCTGTTGAGAAGAGGGAAATGAAGAGCTGTTGAGAAGAGGGAAATGAAGAGCTGTTGAGAAAAGGGAAATGAAGAGCTGTTGAGAAGAGGGAAATGAAGAGCTATTGAGAAGAGTGCACTCTGAGATGTTTCTCTCTTTTTTGTTTTTGAGTCAAGTGTCCACAGAGCGAGAAATATTTAAACTAAAATAGTTTTAATAAAATTTCTTTTCATAAGAATACAATGAAAGTATCCATGATACCTGCAGGCATCTTGGATACCAATTAAAATAACGGTGATCAAATACCAAGTACTTTTCACTAAATGATCGCTATTGTAGAAGGTATCAATAACTCGTAACTCACCCTAATGGTATATAAATTGATCGGAATGATGCGCCTGGCCAGTGTTCATATCTCCTTTTGTTAAAGTTTTGGTAGAAGTTTGGTAGCTCTTTGAGTTGCAGCCTTGAAAGACTATTGCTTTATTCTCTGTGGCAGTGACTATTGCACTCGAAAATGATCAATTTGAAAGAATAGTATTATCAATAATATCGCATAGTAATGGTAATGATTTTACTATATATTGTGTGATGTATGTTTAAACTATTGCTCTAGTCCTCATCAGTATAACTTTAAATTTTATTCTAATTGTTTTAAGTAATGGAGATGGCTATTATTGCAGTCACGTGACTGCAGGTTCCTAACGTTTTTCACGTGACTGTAGGTTCCTAACGTTTTTCACGTGACTGCAGGTTGCTAACGTTTTTCACGTGACTGCAGGTTGTTAACGTTTTTCACGTGACTGCAGGTTGTTAACGTTTTTCACGTGACTGCAGGTTCCTAACGTTTTTCACCTGACTGCAGGTTGCCAACGTTTTCCACGTGACTGCAGGTTCCTAACGTTTTTCACGTGACTGCAGGTTGTTAACGTTTTTCACGTGACTGAAGGTTGTTAACGTTTTTCACGTGACTGCAGGTTGCTAACGTTTTTCACGTGACTGCAGGTTGCTAACGTTTTTCACGTGACTGCAGGTTGTTAACGTTTTTCACGTGACTGCAGGTTCCTAACGTTTTTCACGTGACTGCAGGTTGCCAACGTTTTCCACGTGACTGCAGGTTCCTAACGTTTTTCACGTGACTGCAGGTTGTTAACGTTTTTCACGTGACTGAAGGTTGTTAACGTTTTTCACGTGACTGAAGGTTGTTAACGTTTTTCACGTGACTGAAGGTTGTTAACGTTTTTCACGTGACTGCAGGTTGTTAACGTTTTTCACGTGACTGCAGGTTGCTAACGTTTTTCACGTGACTGCAGGTTGCTAACGTTTTCAAGGAAACTCTTTCCCATAGTTCTAAAAAAAGGAAATTATTTTCATTCCCTTCAATGACTCTTTACAATCTGCCGTCTAGCGTGTTAAAATATTAAATCTCAGAACAATCTAGAAGTACTTTTTCTTTATTCAAAAAAAAAAAAAAATCAGAAAATTGTCCTCTGAGAAGTTCAAAATATTCCTAAATAAAAATGCTCCCAATCAAATAGGTACATCCTGAAAAGTTCAAATTTCTATTTTAATCACACATCTAAATTGAGGTGAAAGTGTCCCCTTAAGTGCATTGCTATAACGTGTCTGTGTTATTTATTGGTCTGCTTGACAACAAACATCCTGTCCAGATAAGAGATAACCTTTATCTAATAAAAGGAAATGACTCAGATGTAATACAAAAGAAACTGATATGTTAGAGGGGAACTCAACTCATTTAACTAGTGGCACTAAACTCATTTAACTAGTGGCACTAAACTCATTTAACTAGTGGCACTCAACTCATTTAACTAGTGGCACTCAACTCATTTAACTAGTGGCACTCAACTCATTTAACTAGTGGCACTCAACTCATTTAACTAGTGGCACTCAACTCATTTAACTAGTGGCACTCAACTCATTTAACTAGTGGCACTCAACTCATTTAACTAGTGGCACTCAACTCATTTAACTAGTGGCACTAAACTCATTTAACTAGTGGCACTAAACTCATTTAACTAGTGGCACTAAACTCATTTAACTAGTGGCACTAAACTCATTTAACTAGTGGCACTAAACTTATTTAACTAGTGGCACTAAACTTATTTAACTAGTGGCACTAAACTTATTTAACTAGTGGCACTAAACTTATTTAACTAGTGGCACTAAACTTATTTAACTAGTGGCACTAAACTTATTTAACTAGTGGCACTAAACTCATTTAACTAGTGGCACTAAACTCATTTAACTAGTGGCACTAAACTCATTTAACTAGTGGCACTAAACTCATTTAACTAGTGGCACTAAACTTATTTAACTAGTGGCACTAAACTTATCTAACTAGTGGCACTAAACTTATTTAACTAGTGGCACTAAACTTATTTAACTAGTGGCACTCTTTGTAATTCGTGATATACCTGTGAAAATTTAGTCGTCTGAAATACAAAGAACAACCAGAAAATATATTTATTATATACATAGGTACCTACAACTGTTAGTTTACATTATCAGCTGTCTTTTCACGAAATTTTAAACAATAGTATCACCTACAAGAACCTAAAAACACGGCAAAGATTAATATTAACTGTATAATGTAAACTTTAAATTTACTCTATAGACTGAGCTATAGAAGGGTGAAGAAAAACATACCTACGAACAAACAGTGCAAGATTAGCGATATCGTTCGCGTGCGCTGTTTAATTCGTGGTACCTGAGACCAGAAGATGGCGCTGCAGTTGAGAATTAATTAAATTAAAAGAGTAAAACGACACCATTTTATTCTATAATTAATGTCCTTCGATCGATTTATATATAACAGAGAAAAAGTTCGTCCAAAGGTTTACTGGCCCTCTAACTTATAGGGTAAGTTACAAATTATCGTCGGTTTCACATCTTCGGTCATATAAGAAAAATGGTGTAATAATATTATTTAATTTTTATTGGTATCCACAATACCTGCTTGTATCATTGATACCAGTTGGAATAAAAATTAAATAATATTTATTGAAAAAAATTTTCTCATATGACCGAAGATGTGAAACCGACCGATAATTTGTAACTTACCCTTCTGCCTTTTCTTGTGAGTGTCACAGTTCTCAATTAACTAGGCATATCTATTAGTCACCTAGGCATATCTATTAGTCACCTAGGCATATCTATTAGTCACCTAGGCATATCTATTAGTCACCTAGGCATATCTATTAGTCACCTAGGCATATCTATTAGTCACCTAGGCATATCTATTAGTCACCTAGGCACTAGTATTATTAGTCACCTAGGCACTAGTATTATTAGTCACCTAGGCACTAGTATTATTAGTCACCTAGGCACTAGTATTATTAGTCACCTAGGCACTAGTATTATTAGTCACCTAGGCACTAGTATTATTAGTCATCTAGGCACTAGTATTATCATCTACCTAGTCACCAGTATTATCATCTACCTAGTCACCAGTATTATTAGTCACCTAGGCACTAGTATTATCATCTACCTAGTCACCAGTACTAATCACACCGGATGCTGTCTCGCTTTCTCACGCTTCACTGTTGTCATATAACATGTCTATGTTGTGAATAACAGCAATGCGTGTGTCACGTACAGCTTGTGATGGGAACACTTTTAGCAGACCTGTAAAATGATGAGCAAGCAAGTGTGTGTCGTGTCTGGTGTGAAGAGGAAACAACACAAAGAATTAGTGGGGAAATTATCTATTGATAAATTAGTGACCTTTTCCTCAAGCAGTTATTTTACTTGATTTTTTTTTTAATTTACACTTGCTTTTTTTGTGAATAATTATATTTTTACCTTATCCTACTTACGAAGGAAGAAAAAGTTGAATTTCTAAATCGTTAAATACATAAGTTGGATAAAACTGGTAAGACTTCTAATTAGTTAATATGACTAGTTGATTCTAAGCCATTTAACTAATTGTTGCTTCTTGCGTAACTTCTGTTCAAGTTTAGCGTAGGTGCTAGTCGTACTATCGTCTCAGCTGATACTCGCTCGTACAATCGTATCAGTTTCTTGATAGTGTAGGGGAAGCCATGACTATGTTAGGTAAGTCTCTGCCCTTATGGTGACTAGTAAGTCACTTATGGTGTTGGTCATTTCTCTCTAAGGCACAATGAGTCTTTTTGCCTTTTTAAGGTAAGTCATTGCGACATCTGGCATCGATTAATGGTCTCTGGGAGTTATCGGACGGTTTCACGTTTCCATCATTTCAAGAAAAACTTTTAGACTCTAATTGGTATCCGTGATACCTGCAGGTATCATGGATACCAACTCGAATAAATGTTAAATTCTAATTAATATATGATACGTGCAGGTATCATGGATACCAATTCGAATAAATGTCAAATTCTAATTAATATATGATACGTGCAGGTATCATGGATACCAATTATAATAAACATTAAAAACCATTATATAATTCTTCTTTCATGATCTATAATGTAGATCTGTCCCATAACTCGTAACTTACCCTAATGCAATCTACCATCTACTAGGGTTACAGCATTTGAAAGTGGGTTGCTGAGATTAGTTAACCCTCTATGTCCTAAGGTGACATATTTGTAACCTTTTTTTCGAGTGCTGTGTTTGGTGAGGTTTTATAAGGTATTTTCTTTTAAACAATCGGATAAAATGATGTATACTCTTTTCAAATATTAGATCACATGTGTACGGTAAATTAGTTTATTTTTAAATTAGCTTTTTATTGTTTAGTATGTTTTCCTTATCTATAAAATGTCATAAAAATTCTTTTATTCTCGATGAAATTAGTTTATAGCATATAGGACTAAAATATACTGTTCTTTATTTTCTGCATCTATTAATATCAGTGGTAGAATGTTCATGAGATGGTTATGCATATCTATAATGTATAACCATGGGGGGCTGACGGGTCTCACAGAATATCTTGTGTTCATCGGGTCCATAGGGCCCCCACTGGGTGTCTACCCATAATTGACACTGGGCAGTACCTGCTCTTCATTTCCCTCCCTGCTATAATAACTTGTTACTCCTTACTTCCAGTCTGGTGATTTTGTTCACGTCAAAGAGTTTATTTTCAATGTACACTGTTTAAGACTTAGCAACAGATAACTAATCTGACAGTAGTATCGATATATCCTCTTAAATTGCTGGTATGTTATTGGCTAGATGATGTATCCTTGATATGGTTTACCCTCGTATCCTTGATACGGTTTAGCCTTGTATCCTTGATACGGTTTAGCCTTGCATCCTTGATACGGTTAAGCCTTCTATCATAGATACGGTTTAGCCTTCTACCTTTGATACGGTTTACCCTCGTATCCTTGATACGGTTTACCCTCGTATCCTTCATATGATTTAGCCGTGTATCCTTGATACCGCCTAGCCTCGTATCCTAAGTAGCGCATCTCATTAGCAGTCTTTATCTGTTGAGTGGTTAGCCAAGCAGTTCCTTATTAGGATATGCCTTCCTTCTTTATTTTGCAGCTGATAATGGCGCCTTGTTAACTAATTACTGATGTCTCTTATACCTCCCTAGTGGGGGCATTAGTGTGCTAACTGACTCTAGAGGTGGTCTGGCAGAGAGTGATGTGTAAAATAGGGTGATGAGGTATCTGAGGGAATCACGATTTCGGACACGTAAGAAAAAATTTGCATTACCATAGGTAATTATTATTTTATTTGGCATCCAGGATACCTGCAGGTATCATTGAAACAAATAAAATATAAGTTTGATATTGTATATTTTTTTCGTAAGTGTCTGAAAATGTGTAATCTATTTTCCACGATTAACTTGAGTAGATAGGGTAAATGATGTTAAACAATACTGTACTTCTCTAATGATATCCTTTATTATCATTTATAATTTCTATATTGGTAACCTGTACTCCTACCATCAGACCAAGAAGTCCTTTGCCTCTCAATCGTATGGTACTGATTGTATATCTCATCTGCAAAGCGATGTGACAGTTTATCTGTTAGTGTGTTTGATTGCTTGTTAGACCTCTTTAAACATTTCAAAGAGCGAATGGTTTGTTGTTAAATAGAGTCACTGGTTCACCATAGACTAACTATAATCTTGACCATGTAAAGTTAACCATATGATTGACCCTATATCTTACCATAACTGGTATAGGGTTAACCATATTGCTGACCATAGATTAACTATAAATTATGTTAACCATATTGCTACCATAGATTAACTATAAATTATGTTAACCATATTGTTGACCCAGAAAGAGAGAATTTGGGTGTTTAAGGTTGACCATTAAATTGACCCAGTACATCACCTGTTCACATCTTATCTCTTTCTCATTTGTCTTCTACTCTGACTCCCTTTGTACAAAGTGCATCTCCAAACTCTCTCTTACTTTCTTTCCTATAGATGTCACACCCATGCCCTCCCCCCCCCTCTCCCCTTATCTCAGAAGATAACCCCCCCTTATCTCCAAACACCCCGGGGGTATACCTGTGACTCACAGCTCTCTGACATCAGAGCGTACAGACCCCCTCTGTAGCGTTATTAGTCCCTGTAGTCTCTGCAGTGCAATGCACTTATCACATGCATCTAATTGATGCTAAGAATTAACAAAGTGTGATGGTGATGTAAAAGAACTTTATCATGCCATGTGTGGTAACTACAGTTAAATCGAAATATAATATAAACTGCAAATTTATCATGTCATACCTAGGGTAAGTTCTTGATTATCGGTCAGTTCCCCATTTTCGGACACGCAAGAAAAAACGAAATAATAATTATTTAATTTTTATTATATCGTTTTTTTCTGAAGTGTCCGAAAATAGGGAACTGACCGATAATTAAGAACTTACCCAATATGGTACAATCATATCACTATAAAATAGTAACAGATAAGGTTTATTTCACAGTACTTCTAAATGCGTTTCATTTCATCATGTCCTGTGTTGTACAATTAGATTAATATGAAAATAAATAGAGAAAATGTTAATTTAACTACATGTACATATCAG